>CANXYC010660465.1:0-159206 GCA_948193065.1 Aleurites moluccanus | reverse complement strand
TGATGAATGCATTGATGGATGAAATATATGTATATAACTATCATTATTGCATTAGATTTAGGAGCATGATGTATGTTTATGTCATATTATATGATATTTATGATGATGATGAATGACATTGTATGTATATGTTGACGATGGAAAATAAGGTGATGTGGAATCCACCACAAACACATAAACATCAATGATGTAACATGACACAACATGATTTATAATAATGTTATTACAGGGATTGCCTAATTCGAGTTGATCTCACCGTGGCCTCGGGACATGGATAAGACAGTATAAGGATGCCTGGTTTGAGTTGATTTCACCGTGGCCCCATAGTTGAAATTTAAGAGAGTCAAGGGAGGGGGTCGGCTCCCCATTTATGATAAACGAAAACATAAATGAGGTTGGATTCCACGGACATTTTTCATCATTTATGTTATGTATGTTTATGGGTGATTATATGTGACATTTCATGTAGATTTAATGAATGACCTGCATGTTAAATTAATTTATATCAGCTCATTGAGTCGAACGCTCATCCCTGTTCAAATATTTTTCCAGGTTTCGGGTTGAACTTACAGAGATTGAGTTTTTAAGTTGAGTATTCCTGCCTTTCATTTCTCAGGCAGTGGAATTATTTTGCTTTATTATATAATTATTTTATGGTCATTGTGTTAAAATCTATAGAGTTTCGCATTGTTATTTTTAATGTCAGATTTATGGTTACATTTTTATGGATTATTCTGTTAAGCAGAAATTTTTAAATAATAATGTTAAGTTATTGAGTTTCTTTTGTCAGTCAGGCTTACTACGAGTTCCGAAAGTATTATGCTTTCCCGTTCCCTAGTGCCGGTTACGTGTCCAATAGGGTCGGGTCGTGACATGAACTATTTATTAACTTGTCGCTAAACAGTTAAATTTTGTAGCCTATTTTGATTGGATATTTGTCATTCCACAGTGTAGTAAGCCCGTTTGCTTGTTTATTTCTTTATTTTTATGCAAGGAGCAATCTTGTTTCCATAAACGACAATTAATTTCTCGTCCTTTAAGCGTTTGCTTACACATACTGTTATGGCCGGAAGCCAGAGGTTTTCTGGCTCTCCCTTCCTTTTTTTGTATGTTCTAGTTGTTAGAGACCACCCATATACTTCTTAAACCATATGCATTACAAATTGATGCAGTCTTCTGTGAATCGGACTACAAGCAGATTGCAAGGCGAAAAAAGCAGCAACATTTCCAGTGCGAGTATGGTTCATTTCTATCTTTTCCTAAATGGGTACAAGCTCGAGTCAAGACAGTGGGCGGCAGAGGCGGCTTTGGGAATTTCTTGTTCAATAGGAGAAGTTACAGCCGGTGCTTTTTATGCCAAGAAATTACTAAGAGACTGATGTGCTGAAATTCCAGCAGCTATCACAAATGCAGACTCATAGCATATTGCCTAATGATAATGATGAGGATGAGGAAAATCGTTCTAAGGTTCCTATTAATAATAATTTACATCTTTAATCTTTAATTTATATAAGTTTTTTGGTCACTGAGCTTTCATACATTACTTCTTGGTCGCTTCTAGTTCAGAAAGATTTCAGGGGAGAGAAAAAAAAATACAGATCTATGGTCTATTAAGCACAAGGTACAAAATCATGGACGAAAAGGAAAACGTGGTATAAACATTCATATGAAATTTAGTAGTTCGTTTAACTTGTTAACTCCAAAAGACAGTTTCTATCTAAATTTGTCTCAGTCTAAATATCACAAACTAATTGAATACGCATATTCATAATCTCAGATTTATCCATTTCTAAGTTTATTTTCAAAAATGATCACTGGACAATCTTAAACAAAGAATATTGCTAAACCGACAAAAGGTTATAGCTATAAATGTGCAAAGAGCAAATTTAATGCAAGTGTAAATTTAACAGCAAATGCAATAATGCATTCTCGTCACTGTGCATCTCGGTCAAGTTCACTTTGGATAGCCAGTAGGGGGATAAGCGCCAGGTGGTGGATATGCACCGGATGGTGGATATGCAGGTGGAGGGTAGCCAGCAGGAGAATAACCTTGTGCATAAAGGGGTGGAGGTTGGCCGTAAGGCTGGCCATGTGGTGGATAGCCCACGGGTGGAGGAACTTGCTGATCAATACGTGACATTTGCTGCACTGGAGGCACCTCCATAACAGGTTGTGGCCCAAACTTACCATCTCTTTTATCCATTTCAAGCTTGTGCTGAGTCTGCATTATTAAAGTTGTAAGAATAAAAAATCAAGTTCTTGATGGTAGAGCATTCATATAACAGAGGCAATAGTGCTTGTTCGTCACCAGATTTTACTTCATATAGTGCAGAACCTTTGTATTCTGCTTTTTAATCTATAGACTCTCGGATCATATAATCTTAATGCATGACATAAAATATTTTGTTAAAAGAGTAAGGTGATACTGCTTTCAGCCACATGAAGTTTTATTTGTTGCATACCTGAATGCATGGGCAAACCCTGCCAAAACAAACAAAGAATGAGTAGAAATATTTTTAAATCTCTGCATCCATCAGAAGGAAGAGATGCACTACTAATCTTACGTGCAAAAAACCAAGTCAGACAAACAGGTCAACATATCAGCAAGGTCTCCAATTTCATCAATTCCGGTTATGCATGCAATTAAGGAACATACACATGCTAGTTGCTGCAGGCACATCATGAATCCCTACAAAAAAAAAGCAATGTGTTAAAATTTGCATATATGTAAAAATGGAATCCAGGGTGAAAGAGTTAGAGAGAGAGTACAATGATGCAGTTGTCACATTGTGTAGTCTGTACGTTGAACTCATCTTGCAAGAGGAAGCGTGTTGAAGCAACAGAATTTGCAAAGCAACAGAAGACCTGAAGAAAACAGCGAACAGGAAAAAGAAATTTAAATTTAAAATTGTGCACAAATATAAACATATTAGAATGCAAAGCCTGACTATTTTGTTGTTCCAATTACTCCCAAACAGATCAATGCCATACCTCAGTGCAAAGACAGAATTCAGGGCAGTTACTTTCTCCACACTTGCCGCTACATGGAACATAGCCAGCACAGCAGATATACCTATTAGAATGTAAATGTGTTAATTAGGCCAACATTCTGGATATCTTGCAGATGTCACATCTAAGGAGAAATAACAATAATTTACCTTGACATATCATTGTAAAGAGCTCGTCTGCGCAGCATATACGATGCACATGGTCCACTGACATAATTAAAAAAGTAGAGTTTTCATATAAATGATAATTATATCATTTGTTTCATTCGGTTCATGATTGCAAGCATAGTAAATCCAGGAAAAGGGAAATCACCTAATTCCTCGTGGACCTCGCCAATAACATATGAAAATAATTACACATTCTAAGTCCAGCATCTCAAGTGGAGGTTTGAGATCATGTTAGGCAAAAAGAACATATAAACTAAATTCTTTTGCACTTTAGGTAATCTTTTCTCCTAATCCTTTATAAAAGATATAAAACTCATTATGAATAAGCAATTGAGCATGTTAGTATTCAATATTCATAATAATCTTTTTAGACTGAGAAATCAGTCAAACCACAAGTAAACTGCTATTGTGAAGAAATAGGCAGAACAAAATCGAGCATTGGAGCAATTTCATACCTCCAATTCTAACTCCAACTCATTCAGAAATTCATACCCAAGATAGGCTTATAGCCAGAAACACTAAGAATCATATTGCTTATCAACATGGAATTTAATTCATTTAGAAAGGGATCCGCTACCATAAATCTTAGAGTAGTAAAAATTTCTGCGAGAAACACATTAAATCGGAGGAAAAAGATCAAGTGTTGCATCAAAGATAAGAGAACTTACCAAAGAAATGCGAACAAGCAATCTGCATAATTATTTGAAGAGGGTAAAAAAAGTCAGAGATCCTCTAGAAAGGTAACATCAAAAACAGTAACTCAGTTTTGTTTGGCCACTAAGAAGAGAATCAAGTAAAAAAGAATTCAGATGGAGATGGCTCAGCTGAGTGGAGCTTTATAATGTAACTCTCTGGTTTCGATTCTTTTTTATTCTTATATTTTCACAAGAACAAAACAGAGCAACACCAAAATACAAACAACGAATCAAAAAGGCTTGGTTAAAAAAAAAAGAGATAAATATAAATTATACGAAAATTAACGTGTGATCAAAATTTTTGGAATCAAATTTATGCCAAAAAAAGAAAAGAAATATGCTGTACATTTTCTAGGAAACCAAACAGATGAATTTTCTTTTTACTAGGGAGAAAAGATGTTAGCTTAAGAAATGAAATTAAACATTAAAAAGAAATGACCGCCAATAAATTCTTGATTCAATAGAGTCATTGTCTTCATATATATTCTCAACAGCTAAAGAGAATCTCATTCACTTATTAGAATTAAATCACAAAAGAAAAAATAAAAATTCATTAAAAAAATTCAACTCAACAGCGCCATTTATATTGAATGGAGTCATAGAATGCATTTTCTCAAAAACCAAACAGAAACAAAAAGTGCATGTAACGAGGAAAAAAGAAAAAGAAATATACAAGGAGTATCTTCAACGACGGTGCTCATGAGATCGGAGTGCCAAATATTGCCGTAACTCTGACGCAGCTGCATTTTCTCGATCTGATCGTCTAGCCCCATTTTTGCTTGTGATAAAAAAAAAACTTTAAGCAAGCCTAATTCTTTTTAGAATAAGATATATTACACACAGAATACAGAGATCGTCAATGGAGAAAGCGTGGCTTTGAAACGGAAATGGAGCGTCAAGGACGATGACTATATATATATATATGGCATCATTGTCATGACATTAGTTTACAACAAGGAAAACGCGAAACAAGATACAGAAAAAGCCGTTCGTTTTGGAAGGTGTACGTAGAATCTGGCATGCCCGAGGACGTACAAACGCTGGATTAAATTTCAACTACTTCTCTATGTATTTAAGATTTTTTCGTATTTAGGAAAATAATAAAAAAAATAAAATATATAATTTAAATTATTATTTCATTCTTAAAATTTAATTTAATTAATTAACTTAAAAATATTTTTTAAAAAATTAATAAATTAAATCCTTAATTTAATACCGTCAATTTATTTAATCCTTCCATCTTTTTTTTTTTTTTTTTTTTTTAAATATAAAATATCTTTATCCCCAACCTCAATATGGTCTCCAAAAATTCACAACTCTAGCAGCCACTGCATGGACCCATGGTATACCCCCACTGCCATCTCCGTTCGCACCCCTATAGCATCGGTAAATAGCCAACGTCGTTCGCCACTAACAAATCCCGCTGTTCGCACCTAACATCGACAACATGCCAGAGCCATCTCCGCTCCACCGACATGGTGTCGCACCCTGCCAACCCAACCATAAGCCAACGTCGTCTGCACCCAACAGCCCGCCATTGCCAGCGCGAGCTCGAGCCATTTAGAGTTCTATTGCTTGTCGTCATTTGTTACCCAACTCTCGCTGTCGATCGCCGTTGTTGCCTCTTCGTTGGTCTAGATCTAAACTCAAATTTGTATGGTCTATATCCCAAATTCGAATTTAACTTTACTTGATTATCTGTTTGTGGTCTTATCATCAAGTTCTAGATGATGAAGTTCTTATCAATTTTATTCATGGTCTTGCTTTAACATCTAACTCTGGTATTTTGTCCCATTTGTTAATTAAATTTGGTATTGATTGAGAGGGAAGTTTTACTATAAAAAAGAAGTATTTAGAGTGTATTCAATTCACAATATTAAAATATTCACATTACACAGTAAAATTATTTTTAATAAAATAAATATATATTTTTTTATTTATTTTATATAATTTATTATAATTTCTCAATATTTTATATATTTTACTAATTACTCATAAATAAATATATTTTACATAATTAAAAAAATTTAATTATTAATTTAATAAAATAATAAATTAAATTATAATAACATAATAACTAAAATGACTCATTTACTCTTAATATATTATTTAAAATAAAATTACATTAAAAAAAAAATTAAAGTGACTTACATTATATTTATAATTAAAATTAAATATAAATAAGAAAATCAAATTATATTTATAATATAATAATTGGTATTTACAATTTATATTATTTTAAATTTTTATATTATATGTTCAAATTAATTAATTTTCTTAAAATGGTAGTTTTTTTAAAAAAATTTAGCTAATTTTAATTTTATTACTTATATTTAATTTAAATATTTATGTAAGAATTAATATATATATATAAAGAGAGAGATATAAATATTTGATATTTTTTATTGAAAGTTAAAATTTAAATATAATAGGACTTTTTTATAAATTAAGATTTTAAAATGCAATTTTTATATAAATAAAAAACTAAATAACAAATGAAAAAAAAAAAATAAGAGGGCTTATTTGCAAATTAATGTTTTAAAATAAATTTTTTATATATAAAAATTAAATAAAAATTAAAAAAATAAAAAGTTAATACGGTTGATGAACAGTAAAATAAATTTTACGTTTTATTTTTCTTCAAAACTACTTTACATAGAAAATTAGTTCTTGGAGGATGATTTTAACTCCATTTTCATATTGAGCAGGAAGATGATTTTAGTTTTTAAATAAATTGATAAGATTAAAATTGAGGAAATAATTAATTAATTTTTTAAAAAATTAAGATAAATTAATTAATTATATTAAATATTATCATGGAAATAATAATTTATCTTAAAATAAATGTATGTAATATTTTTTAAAATTTTATATATTTCAACCGCAAAAATCTTTAAACATAAAAAAGTTTCCATGCAAATTAGAGTAGTAAATTTATATACTGACCCACTTAAAAAATTAACATTTCAAGAGTTATATCAATGTTAAAGTTTAACTAAATTATAATTTTACATAGAAATAATTAATTGTATATACATAGATATAAAAAAAAATATTAATTTCATAATTAATAAAATTGACTGTAAAAGTATAATAAAATTGATTATACAAATATTCTCATTCTAAAAAAATTACGAATATTATTTTGAAAGTAAATTTTTGATATGTAATCAACTTGGAAGGTTAAAAAGAAACTCAACAAGTGAAATTTACCATTTATTTGATGTTAATTTTAGTGATTTGAACGTGAATTTTATGATCATGATTTTGAATTTTTTACAGTTTCTAGAAAATTTTCAAATGTGTCCGGTTAAAGATATAAACAAATAATTTAAATTTACAAAACAAAAAAAAAAAACAAATGTGTACAAATAAAAAAATCAAATATGAATTGAAACTAATACTTATGTCTTCCTCAATTCCCTCCTTTATTAAATAATATTTCATTTTATTTTTTAAACCATTCGGTATTTCACATTAAATATAAAATAAATTTTGACTTTAATTAAACGTACCACCACATAGAATTCAAACTCGATATCTTATTTAAAATATATTAAATTTTTATTTATTTAAATTTACAGGTGTTGATAATTAAATAATATGATTCAAAATATTATAACATTAATTTCTTTAATAGTCACAATAATATATTAAATTTAGTTTAATTTAATTATTCGTAACAATTGTTAATAATAATTAATAATTATTATCTAATAATTCATTATTACAAGTTTTTATTAAAATTATTACTAACTATTACTTGTAAATATGTATAATGATAATTAATAATAAATATTTTTATTTTTATTTTTATTTATATATTATTTTTTAAAATAAGAAACAATTTTTTCAAAAAAATTTAAATTAAATTTTTTATAAACAATACCTATTCAACTAACAATTATTATTAATAATGAATTTAATGTAACGATTGGAAAAAAAATATTAATAACTAATTTAATGTAACCATTGAAAATAAAAAAAAACCTAATAATTGTGTGAAACTTTGCCAACATCCACTTAACCAAAAAAAAAAAAAAAAGAAAAACAATTTTTACTTCTTAAATTAACATACCATAATGATTTATCTTAATCACAAACTGACTTATAGTATTATTTAATCGGAAAAACTATATTCGATACTGACATACTATATATATAATCATCAATGAATTGAGCCAACTTTGGGAATATAAATTCCTTTTATATTTTTGAATTGAGCGCATGTGACCTATTTTAACTATTTAAAATTTTTTAAAAAAATTTTAAAAAATTATATTTTGATTGTGTTTGATATAATGAATCTATTGATATATTTTTTTATGCTAAACAAAAATCATTTAAATACATTTTTAGTAATTCAAATGATTTTTATTTAGAATGAATATTATATCAAGCATCATGAACTAAAGGCCAAAACCAAACAAGTAATTAAAGTATGATTGTCGAATTAATCAGTTGAATAAAAGAAATTATAAATTATAAATTAATTTGGTTAGTTTTTAAAAATTTATCTCTAAAAAATAAGTTAAAAAATTAATAAACCGGCTAATTAATTAATAAATTAATCGAATTAGATTAATTTTTTGGGTTCGAACAGGTTAAATTTTTTTAATATTTTTATTTTTTATCAAAAATAATAAATATCAAATTATATTTATTTTTATTATATATATATTAAATGTCAAATGTATACTGATTTTTTCGATTTAATCAGTTCGATTCTGATTAAATTTTTAATTTCTGATCCTCTATTTTTATATGTTATTTAACCAGTATGATTACGAAAACATTAAATTATAATAACCAGCACCACCTCGCTTTACCATATTTTAATGCTCATTGTTCAACTCCAACTGCTACTTTGATCAAATCATTAGAACGCGTTTAATTTAGCAATTGTAATTAATCATGAAAATTTGACTTAACTTATAATTTTTATATATAGAAATATTGGCTTTATCAAATACCAAATTAGTAATATGAGAGTTGTAAATGATCATTAGTTTTTGATTTGCAATCAGCACTAATTTTTTTTTTTTCTAGAACTAACTAACAGTTAAATTGGAAATAAAGAAAAGGTCAGCTTCAAAAAACAGTAAAATATTTATAAATTAATATTTAATAAATTAATAATATCTATTATATAATAATTTTTTACGATTTTAATTTAAATTATTTAAATTAATATTTAATTAACTAATAAAATTTATTAAATTTCAACAATATTAATTTATCGAGATTTTACTGCATATCTTTTATATCTTTTCAATGTATATTGAAAACAATAGGAAAACTACAAAGCACTATATCGCATATACCAACTTATTAATTAGTCTCTTATGGTGGATGAAGAGAGATCAAAAGTTGGGAAAGATCCTCTTCACATCCCATCACCTTATCAAAATTGCCTCTAATTCTATCCCATTATTGCATAGACCAAAACAAAATAACAAGGGATTACTCCCTCCATCTTCTCAGGAACGATGTTACCTATTTTTGCATCAAAGAACAAAAGGGAGATGATCCTATATATAGTTTCTGTTTATTCTTCTTAATTATATTGAGATTAATTAGGAATTGTATTAGATAATTAATTAATATATACTTTATTAGCCAAAAATACGATGTCTTTAATTTAATTATTACAATGTAAATGTTGTGCTGCTTTCAATCATGTTACTATAAAGAAAGATCAACATCGCTGCCTCCCTTTATCAAATATGCCCCACTACTCCAGTTTTGTAGCTTTCCCGTTCTATGTAGAGAAGGATTGGGCTATTATAGAGTGACCTACTATTATCATCTTTCTTATTTAATGTAAACATTGTGCACTACCTTAATGTCTAATTCTTTGTAGCTTATTTAATTAATATTTATACTTTCTCTGCTAAGACACCTATTTTTTATTTTTTAAATGAAACTCAATTTACGTGATAAAATACTAAAATTTTCATTCAATTATAATCTACTTAAAAGTTCAACATATCAAATTTTATTCGCGTCTATTTGATATTATTATTATATATACACGTGTTTAACAACTTAATTATTAAATTGAAATTTTATAAAAAAAAAAATAATTAAAAATAATCACTAATTTGATTTATTGCCAAATACTATATATATATAAAAAAACTAACTTAAAAATTCAACGCTTTCCTATAAAATTTGATTTTGAGGTTTACATTGTAATAACTTTTAAAAATAAGCAAGCATATTTTTTTTCAAAATCAATTTTAATGATAAACTTGTAAAAAATAAATGATGAATAACTATTAGCCATTGATTTAGAATGATTTTCTTATTTTGGTACAAAATTTATTATTTATGTTCACTTTACAATGGTAGGTCCTCTTTATAATGTTCCATCTATAACATCTAATGTAATCTCTGGCATCTGATTCTCTGTTTTCAGGCCTTGGTGTCTCCATCATCTACACTAGGCATCACGGCCGTATATCTTCCATCTGAAACAGTCGTGACCCACAAAGCACACTCATCAAATCCATTTTGTTTTTGTGGGCCAAGGGTGTTGGCCACTTCCTCTTCCCGGAGCGTGGGCTAGGAGCGTGACATACACGCCCTATCCCCCTTCCCTTTGTTCTAGGAGAAAAAAAAAAAAAGAGGTTGGGTTTCGTGAATTTAATCATTTAATTAAAAAATGGAAGCCTAACTTATACTGGAGAGAGATAATCAAATACGACTCTATTTATAGCATTAAAATAGGACCAGTTTTTGACAAATAAGAAAAAGACACGAAAGCAGTAGACGTGGCAAAAGAAATCAAGTCGCTTTTGACCTTTAGATCTAGAAGAAACTGGTAAAAGTGAAAGTTAACAATGGAGAGTGGCCGTATATGATTATTTGTCTAACTGAAACTATAATGGGGTTGGGACAACTATTATGACGTGTAATAGCGGCAGCTTTCTTTCTGTTAATAATAATAATAATAATAACAGTAAATAAAAAGACAAATTGAAGGGTAAAATAGTAAATTTGAAAAATAAATCGAAACATATGAAGGGCCGAGAAAGCAACAGAAAGTTAAGAAACCCTGATTATCGAGTTGTGTGAGATCTGCAAAACATTAGAAGCCAAAGGCGGAGCCCTCTCTCTTATTCTTCCTCCTTCTCTGTGCGAGACAAGCTTAAGTAGATATTTCTTTTCTTTTTCTTTTTTTCTTGAAGTTCCTCTCTCGGATCGAATCTATATATAAAGCTTAAATCTTTTTCTGTATCTATTAATCAAAATATGAGGATTCGCAAGAACTCAAACCTCTCTTCTATCATTTTCTCGCACTCTTCTGGGTCTGAGGCGCTACAAGCACACGTTTGCCTGCTAAACCAATCTCCATGGGATGTGATTCCTTTCTCTAAAGAACCATTCCCATCTTGGTTGCATCAGGTTAGTCGTATTTCTCTCTCTATATTTTGTCTTTTTTTTTCTTATGTTTTTGATAGATCTAATAAAGCCCTCTTTACTATTCTCTCTATTTATCCTCCCTTTATCTGCATTTTCTCTTCTTTCTTCTAGGGTTTTTCGAATATTCAACCTTAGGGTTTCATTAGAACCCTAAATTTTCTTGGTTTTGTCGTGTGTTTAACACTAAATGCTCGATTAGGTTAATGGGTCTTCTTCATTTCCTTGTATTTCATCTGGTGTTTTTATTTTTATTTTGTTTTGTTCTATTAGTATGAAGGTGAAGATAGCTTTAATGGAAATGGGAGTTTAGGTGATTCTATTGGTGCTGTTGAGAGGTAATTTAATCTCTTATTTAACCATTAGGGTTTTTTTCAAATAGTTTGATATTTTTCAAGTAATTGGGTAAGAATTTGTGATGGGCATAATTAGTTAATGTTTGTAGTTGTTAAATATTGTTACATTTATAATATTACGCAGCAGCGTGGCGTCTTTAATGGAAGACGCAGAAGAAAAATCAGTTGTGAAGATGCGAGTCGATAATATAGTCCTGGACGATAATTATGATACGGAAAGGATTGGAGAGAAGAATAGATTGTTGGATGATGACGAAGATAACGAATTCAAGTTGAAGAAAGGCGAAAAAATCTATTGCTGCAATAAAATCAGCAATGGCGATAGCAAAGGCTGCAGGAATTGCAAAAATGAACCTAAAGAAGGTCAATCAATGTGCGACTATCACTTGACTTTGCCCAAATCTTATGGCAGCAGCAACAACAGAAGTTTTAAAAAACCAGAAAAGGGTAGTAGTTTATGTGGTGGGGGCCGTCGTGGGGGACGGGGAAAAGCAGCTAAAAAAGGGTTATCATCGACTTCGAATCCGTATGAATTTTACTATTATTCTGGGTTTGGGCCATTGTGGGGGAAGAGAAGAGGAGATAGTAAAGCTGGGGAAGGAAATAATAGCATTAACATTTCTGCTATTACCGCACCTCTTTCTCAAAATGCGACGTCGTCTTCTATTACTTGTTCACCAATACATCACCAAGAAGAAGAAGAAGAAGAAGAAGAAGAAGAATTCGATTTCGTTGAAGAAGATGACGACGATGAGGAAGATAGCGAAAATGGGGATAGCGGGAAGAAAAGGATGAGAAAACCAGTGAAAGCAAGATCTTTGAAATCTCTTATGTAAAAGAGGGTTTTTTTTTTAGGGGAATAAGAGAAGGGCAATGGATGGGTTTTTTTTTTTAATTTTTATTTTAGGGTTTGGCTGTCATAATTTTGGTGCATAGTCTGTTTTGTTTTATGATGGGTGAGATAAGTGTTTTCTCTGTAACATGACAGTAGGAGTAAGTATAGGATGTGAACTGCTCAGACTAGAAAGATTGTATTTTAGTCAACTGTCGTGTTGTTTCTAAATGAATGGGCAGTTTCGTAATTTCATTTTCTCTTTCTTTTTATATATTTTATAATTTCTCCCAACGGGTTGGGTCGCGTAGATCGTTTAGGTCCGCCATTCTGCTGTGACGTGGCGCATTATATTATGGTTTATTAAATAGCTTAAACTAAGCTCTCAAAATCTGAAGTGGATTAGTATTTATATTTTAATTAGTTCCTCAATTAATTTTAGACATATAAACAGTTAAACTTTTGAGAAATTATTAGTTAAGATTAGGTTACATGGAAATATCTATTTTAATTATATATAAATATATTTTTATGTAAATAAAAAAAATATATTTATATTTTATTTAATATTTTTTTTTTTAATTTTTTGTTGTTTATTTTGACGGATAAGTAAAAACATGATGATGATTGATTAAATTAAAATTATAATAATCAAGTTATTTGTAGTAATTTTGATAAATTATCAACTTAAATTTGGTGGGCTCCATTATTTTAAATATTAATAGTCAATTCTCAAATTAATGGAAAAAATTCATAAGATAATTTGAGCATAAAGAAAAAAAAATAATAAATGTTGAGGTATAACATTATGTATACTTCTATAGGATATATAAATATATTTTATAATATAAAATCCACACCAATTATATATATAAGTTGGAAAATTTATTAATCTTAAACCCTAAATAGTTTAGATTAGTTAATTAAGATTAGGCATGACTTCATATGTTTGGTGCTTTTTAGAATTCTTAAATTTTTTTTTACTCATCTCTTATTAATTAGATGGTTGATTTTTTTTTTTCTTTTTGTTAAGTGTAAATAAAATATATGAAATATAGTATAAGGGCTAGATCCTAAAATTTGCTACCAACATGTGCCTGATATAATCTATTATTAAAATGTCTTCCACCCAACACCTTTTTCCCTCTTCATAAAGTCAATTATATCTTGAATGAATTATTTCAATCTTTAAGAAAATAAGAATAAAATTCTATCTTGACTTTTTTTTTATCAAACTATTTAAGCAGTTAAAATAATTGTTCTAATAGTCTTAAAAAATTTTAAATTAATATATCTAAATATAATTTAACGATAAATATATATGCAGTCTAGATAATAGATTTAAATTTAAATTTTTCCTCTCGAATTCTTAAAAAAAAATTATATTTACATTTTTTTTTAATGTAACTCATATTTTTAATTTATCTATTAGATTTATAAGTTACAAAAATTTTTCAATAAATAAATGTTTCCAATAAGTATTCTGCCTGTGCTAGGAAGTATTGTTGATAAATGAAGTTTATTTATTTATCATGCAATGTCGAATTTTTAAGAGTTTATTTAACATAGTAGTTCAATTATCAAATATTTATTCCATCATGGAGAAAATCTAAAGTTCAAACTGGAATATCTTCCTTTTGATAAATTTTCTGTACCAGAAAAAAAAAAAAAAAAGAAAGGAAAACTTATTTGGTGTTTTCTTTGGATATATGATGGAGGAAAGCTCCATTTTCGTGGTGTAGTGGAGAAAAGAAAGGTGACTAAAATATAGTCACATAACTATATATCAAGAGTAGACCAAGTAGTTTACCCTTTTTTACCAATAATTGACTATTAATTATTGTATAAATTCAATGTGTCCAAATCAGTAAATGGCTAGAAAGTAAACCTCCTCTTTTCTACCAATACCCTAAAACGTTATCTTGCGCTTTTTAAAAAAAAAAAAAAAAAAAAAAAAATCTCTGCTTGGTATATATATATATGTATGTATATAAAAGAGTACATGAAAAGGAAAAGAAGTCACAAAATAAAATACCGATTTTGGTACTTTGGATCCATATATATATATATTTATATGAGGGGAAACAATTGTTGGGATGTTGGGGAGACAAAGGTATCCACCAATACCCTAAAACGTGCCAAGTCCATCTTCGGGGACAAAATAATATAATATCATTAATTCTATCTTTTAAACATCTATTTTGCCAAACATAATAATATTTCTTTTTATATATATATATATATATATATATATATATATATATATGTCATTTTAAAGTTGGAGATTAATTCGTACTCAGATTTTAAGATTATATTTATTATTATTTTTTAATTTTATTTTTAATTAAATTTATATTTTTAATTAATTTTATAATATAATAAATAAATTATATTAATTATTTTCTATTAAAATTAAGTCATAATAATTAAGTTATTAATTTTTATATTATATACAAAAATGGTGGGGGTAATAAATAAAATAAATTTGCAAATTTTTATTTGCACTCTCATAGCAGGCGCGTGGCAATCAAATCTGATACGCGTATAATTTGTTTATAAACGTATAACTCAATGCATCCTGCCACGTGTCACGTTAGCTAAGTATATCCACGGTCGAGGGGCTGCAGCATGTAATGTGAATTTATTTAATAGTTAAAGATCGAATCTTAAAAATTAACTTTTTAAATTAAAACATAAAAAAGAATTAATTGTTACAGCTGAAAATTTCTAATTTGAGGAATGAAAAAGTCTAATTTTTTACCATCTCAATAAAAATATCAAATTAAAATTTAGTTCTTTCCTTCTTTTCTAAATCTAAAAATCAAGCCGGTATTATTTTCATATATTTTTATCTCCTTTTATATATTCTTATTTTAATTTTTAAAATTTTTTACAGTATTTTTATGCTCACTAATCAATTGCATTCAAATTTAATTTTTCCCACCACTTTTTCTTCCTCTCTTTTCGTCTCTGGTTTGTAAATTTGTCTTCTTGAACTATCGAATTCAATGCCCAATAAACCTGAATGATAATTGCAAATTTTGGGTTTTGATTGATAATACAATTTTTTTATTCTTTTCCAGAAATGTCTAATAATAATCCATTGTTTATCAAATTTTTATATTTTGGTTATCCAATCCTAATAATAATGTATAATATTTAAGCTATTATATATTTATCAGATATTATCAAAGAAGATGCTAGTAAAAGATGATAATGCATTATTACCTAAATTATTGACTACTCCTATAGTGAGTTTATTACATCACATGATAATGCTGTAATTATATATTCTCTTAAATTTTAATTCGATGTTTTATTATGAGAAAGTAAAAAATATTAGACTTTTCCTCTCTTTAAATTAGAGGATTCAACTGTAATAATTAATTCATTTTTTATGTTTTAATTTTGACCATTAATTTTTAAGTTTTAATTTTAATCATTAAATAAACTCACATTAAATAATGCTGTTATTTTTGACACAATAGCCCTTTCAATCCCTAAATTCATGTTAGTGTTACCTACTAGCAGAGACTGACAATATTAAAGGGATTTTAGTTTTGCTTAAAGAAATAAAAGAGATTAATTTTACTTGATGAGCACCAGAATATAACATATATTTTTAGATTTATTTAATTTTTATTTCATATAAAAAAATATATTATTTGATTTATTATAATGAATATTATAATATTATGATTTTTAAAATTTTTCATTAAATTATAAAAAATTAACACAATAAAAATTAATGTGTTTTTAATATATTAGCCCCCCTCAACCCAGTGCAGAGTGTACTTTTTATTTCATCCATTGACAGATAAGGATTCGTACAGAGTAGCTCATTAATTTGGGATCAAGACTTTAGTTAATTAATTTCAGTAGTTGCATACAAAAAGCAAGATAAACAAAGCAGCAGAGCCGAACACACTAGACCTATGGAACTTAAATCATAGACAGGGCAAAAACTAGCTTATAACACACGGACAAGACAAATTAAATTTTGACACATCATATGCATGGAATCATCTGATGGCAAACTAAGTGATGCTGTCATTTGATTAATTAATGCCTTTTCCACTAAAACCCCATTTTTAATTTACTTTTCCACTAAAAATATGAGCTTTTCAAAAAATATATAAGAAACTTGAAAAAAAAGAAAGGTGAGAAGGACATTGACAGGTTAGCAAGAACGAGATAAAGCAATTGTCTAGATCTCAATCATATAAAATGTCCATTAGATGAAGTGTAACAAGGATGAAAAAGGAAAATTGTCATGAAAAAATTACTTTGATGAACTATTTAACAATGGTCAAGGTGGTAATGTGGTTAATATATACCACATAAAGACAAATGTGATTTTCACTAAAACGCTTTGAAGAGAGTCAAATTTTTAAGGGGTCAAAGAGGCTTTGAAAATGATGAAAGATGGTAAAGCCTGTGGCCACGATGGAAAATCAATTGAAGTATGAACGTATTTGAATAATGTAGGTAGCTTGGTTAACTGACTGTTTAACAAAATTATAATTTTAAAGAAAATGCAAGATGAATGGAGAAAAAACATTTTAATACTCATTTTTAAAAAGATATTCAAAATTGCTCAAACTACAAGAAAATTAAGGTTACGAGTAGTACTTTGAAATTGTGGTAAAGAACTATAAAATATCGCTTATGTGATGTTACATCTATCTTTGCTACCCAATTCGGATTCATGCAAAGTCGATTAACCATGGAAACTACCTTTCTCATTAGAAGTTTGGAAATATAAAGATACGAGAGAGTCTCAATAGAAATTTAATAGAAGGTATTAGAACGTAAGGAGATACCAATAAGGTACATGTACGTATTGAAGGATATGTATCAAGAAATAACTACTAGTGTATTCATAATTAGAGGAGACTCATGAGACTTTCTTATCTCAATTGAGTTGCATCAATATCTTTTTGCTTTAATTATGGATGAACTAACAAAACATATATAAGAAAATCTCTTAGTACATAATGTTTGCAAAAGATACTGTGCTGGTAGATCATAAAGGAAACATAAGAGGGAATTAATAAAAAATTAAAGTTGTGGAGAAGCATATTGAAGTTCAAAGGGTTCAGATTAAGTAGAATCAATACGGAATAAATGTATTGCAAGTTTAGTAAAGATGAATGTATGGTCATACTAGAGTAGATGAGTTAAGTAATGAAAACATTAAAAATAAAGTGATAGTTGCATAAGATGGTTAGGGACTGTGAAGCAAAAGAGCTAGGAAAATTCTGATTAGAAAAGTCGAACACATTATGATAGAAGAGATGAAAAAATAAAGGGGTAGACATAAATTAACTTGGAGAAAAAAAATACAATATGATTTAGAGACACTATAATTATTAGAAGATGTCTCACAAAATCTTTTAGAGTGAAAACAAAGAATCCATATTGCCGAACCCAATTAATTTTGAGATTAAAGTTAAGTTGAGTTTAAATTTGTCGATGACTAGGTGTAGGTGGGGAAAGAACACTTGTTATAAAGGATTATTTCTCCATCAAATGATTTAATAAAAATTTAACTATTTCATTCATACCAAATCATCAAATGACAGAAATATGCACTTGGCTAAAACTAAAAAAAAAAAAAAAAAAAAAAGCAGACAGAGAACATAATGGAAATATATAATGTCAACACAGGAAGAACCAAAACACTACAATGTTATTGAATCTAGCAGTCCAACAGTGAGGATTTTATTGACTGTATTGACTCGTTGTAAAAAAAGGGCTCTTAGTAAAATTGTTTTCAATAATAAGACAGGTTTATAGTTTCCACCATTTCAGCACCAGATGATATGATTGCCGCTGTTAGTTTTCTACTCGATCAAAGCAAGTACTCCCCAAAATTCCAAAACAAAATTCACAGATAATATAAAGAAGTTCCATGTGTTTTTACTGACAAGAAACTTGTATAAATAAGCAGCAATGCCTAAAACTATACACAAAAGGATGATGTCAATGCAAAAGTTGCGACTGGATCTCAACTGAAAAATAGAATCAAAACAGAAACAAATGAAAAATGAGCAGGAACAGACATGAAGGAAAGGGGAAGGAGGTGGAAAACTGGAATTAACTTTGCTAATATTGAAAGAAATCCCATTTTCATATTGATAAAAAATGAATTAACCTGGTTGACAGTATCCTTAAGTCTCACATTAGTGCTTTTGAGGCCTGAGGTCGCCCTGTCAACCTGCAAGAATGTCAGAACACCACTTAATTTGACAATGCAAAACCATTTGACTCAGAACATAAAAATAAACAAGGCCATTTTGCAATTACCCATGCATCCCACAAAATCATTATTTTCTGACAGATTCACAATAACACCACCGCTATGAATCTAGAAGTTTCAAATGAGAATGTATTCATCGCAATGCACCCATAAGCTCAGAAGCTAATTTGTTTACATATTATCCACATATCTCTGTCCCCAAATATGCTAAACTTCTGTGATATTTGTGAAGATTAAAGAAAGCTAATAATGAGAAAGAAGAATGGAATCACCTTGTCATCTATTTCATCCATCATTGGCACTTGTCTGTCCAATTCCTGCAGATGCATTTTGAGACGTAGTAATGAGCAAGAAACAAAACATTTAACTTTGACTACAAGTCTATGCTTGAAGATACGGCCTCGGATCTCATTCATGTCATGGGCCATGTTTTTCAGAGTGTCCAATCCTTCTGCTATGACTTCTAAACCTTGATCCTGCACAAATTCAGATATATATATGTTGTTCAATTGAGAATTGGAGACCACCTAGAAAAAAAGATTAGCTACTTCTCTCGTGCATTCCGACTATAAAAGTGGCGTTCCACCAACTTTATCACTTTCAGAGATATGATATATTCCCACTACATTAAAGTTAAACCAGTAACTTTGCCTTTGTCAAAACAAACATATAATCAAATTACTTGCCTGTTTCATTTTACGCATTTCATATTCCCGCCTAAAATGGTCTGATTCCTCAGTTTGCCGGAAATATTCATTTTCAAATCTACCATCAGGTAAAAATTAAGAAAAACCAATGGAGATTCTTCATGAGTATCCTGCACACAAACAATAACTAAGAAACAATTTGAACACAATTTATAAACTACCATAAGTTGAGTCAAATTTGATTTCCGTATGTGAAGTTGAAGGTGCCGAATCACCACTTTGTTCATGTGTGCCTGTACTTCCATCTGGTATTGCTTCAATCCTATCTTTTATTGCAGAAACCAAATCAGTACGAGCCTCAAGCTCTTCTTTTGAAAGTCCTTTCACCTGAACACAAGGCGAATCAAATAAAGTAAATTTCAAAAATTAGCTGCTGCTTTTTTTTCCAGGTGAAGTATTTCTATTAAATTAGCCCTTTCACCTTTTTATGAGCGAGTCTCTGCAATTTGGGGAGTTCCTCAAGCAATCGAGCCTTCGTTCTTCGTATCTCTGCATTAATAGCAATAACAGTAGCTCTGTTTTTCTCCATTGCTGCCGATTCCGATTTCTACCAAACTAACAACAAATTTTTTTTTTCCCTTTTGTACTTTCAAATTTCACAAAAACCAAAAAAAGCATAAAAAGGGGGAAAAATAATTTATTTACTTGAAGAGCAACTTCGAGGTCGGATTAAACGACGCCATACAGGCGAGCGAAAGCGTCATCACCGGCGACGTTAAGTTCCTTTTGCTTATCGACGTCATACTTTTCGTATTTCTTACAAATTGCATCCGTTTTCGTGATCAAATCGATCACGGTCATCGTCTCCGTCAGTTTCTTTCTGACACTGCGAGTTTTTTCAAGAGAAGTGAAACACACAACACAAGTCAGGGGGGCGGCTACACCGAGAAGAGACCGCGAGCTTTTGAAGGGGAAAATGAATAATTAACAGCAATAGCGGAGCAGTTATGCAGTGATTCTGTCCGTAAGTGTAATTGTTGCGATTGCAGGTGGATTGTTGCCACGTATTAAAGTGAAAGATTCGTTGGACTAACCGTACGGCTGTAGATGTAGAGCTGACAAATATTCTTCCCTTTTCTTGTCTTTTAGCGTTTGTCTCTTCTGAAGTATCATCACATCAGGTGCTTTTAGGTAAAAATTATCTGAATATTACGAGTTTTTTTTTTAGAAGTGAAATCAAGAGGTTATTCATAATTTAAACTAATAATAAATTAAATTCCGATAATAATTTTTTTAATATTAAGTCAATTTCATAATGTTTTATTATATTTTATTAACAAATAAATGCTAATTTTTAAGTTTTGAATGCACCTTCAATGTCTATTCAAAGTGTGTCCATATTTTCAATTTATAATATGTTTTTTATTCTGAAAAAATTAGTTTTTTTTTTTTTTTTTATCTAAATGGTGAAGAATATTTTCAAACACATTTATATTCATGTGTTTTGAAAATTAGTTCAGAATGTTAGAGTTGAAATGGATAAAAAATAAATAAATTTCTTTTATCAATTAAATTTAATTAAGGAGTTCATGAAAGGAGAATTATGGTAGAATTTTTAAGTTATATTTGCACATTATTTGCAAAACAGGAAACTAATTCACAATAATTCTGACACCAAAAATGTCATTAGTCAATTAAATAAACGTCCTGCACTCCAACTTGAAACTACAACGACAATTCGTTTTGGGAGGACAATTTTTTTTTTAATATTTTAACAATTAATATTTTTTTAAAATATATAACATATATAAAATAAATAAAATAGAAAATAAGATATATAATAAAATAAAAGATTTGAATTATTTTCATGAATAGTTACATTTAAATATTAAATATATATATTATTATTTTAATTTTTCAATATTTTAATATATATAAATTAATATAATAAAATATAAACTAATTACAATATATAATTATTTTTATTAATATATTTTATGCATGATTATTAATTATATATGTTTAAAATTTATTGTAATATATAAAATACTATCGTTATTCATAATTATTTGTAATGGTTACTAAATTAAACCAAACACCCCTTAATCTTTATCTTATAGCTTAAAGATGTTGCGCCTGTAGAATTCTAGACACACTCTATGAGACAAGCTTAATTCACGTTGCTAAAGGCGTGTTACACGCGCCCAAAACTGCTCGTGGTTGTGTACTAGTCTTCAACAACCCATCTAGACGCGACACAAGTCAACTGAGGATCATATAATAAACTGAACTCACAATCATGTTCTCTCGTTAATCAAAATACTAATCTGCGAATTTTTATTTTTTATTTTTTTACTTTAATCACTTATTAAATCACCTCTGTAGGAATAAATCTTTTTCTTTTAAAGAAAAATAAACAAATGGCAGATAATTCGATTCTGTGTTGTTCTTGTTATACGATTCTTACTCTTTTTTTATCGGTCTTTTCATGCCTCTTCGGCTACTCTCATTCAGTAAATGAGCAGCTGGGTTCTTACAATACATTCACTGTTTCCAGCTTTAGGTACCCTAAATCTGAAGTCAAGCCATATGATTTGCGTTATATCAGAGGTGCGTCTTTCAAATGAAAGAACTCAACCCTTCTGCTCATTTGATTTACTGAGTTTATTTTTGGTTTTTTTAAGGTTTCTTAGCTGTTTTGATTGATGGGTTATGGTCGAAGTTTAGAACTTTTGTGAAGATTTTGTATTTGTTGAATTTGTTCCATTGAATTAAATAGAGATTTCCTGCTTTTGCTTATGCTAGTTCGATAAAAGAAATTATATTTTTTCAACTCTGGGATGTTGTATCTGATATGACTTGGTCAGTATTAATATTCTGATAATAAATTTTTATATATTTTAGTTTCTTTTTAATGTTTGTGTATCGAACTCCACTCTGATTAATGTGTATTTAGTCTCTTGTCTCTTGTTCTGGGTTTTGCGGTTCGAGGTGATTTATTTGAAGCAATTCATCGAACTTCTGAGCTCAGTTGAACCATGAATTTGCACCCTTTTTATTTTTAATTTTTTTATGATCTTCATTTATTTGTTTGTTTATTTATTTTTATTTACTCCGTAGATGAATTGATAGCATTTTCAACGGCTTCTCTTATTTTTAATTATGGTAGACTTGTATATGTAATGGTTTGAAGTTTTTTATTGCATTATATGCTCTTTGATTATCAATTATGAAGGGTAAGATATCTTTCATGCTACAGTTAGCCGTGAATATATTATGTAATTCAGTGTTCAAGGGTTCTGATGTTGTGCGTTGTTTCAGTTGAGTTGCCCCCATGGTTCTCTTCTTTATCCATAGCAGTGGAGTCAGATGTGGACCTTGTAAGTATGCATGTGTAAGTATATAGAAATATAGAAATATTTAAGGATTTTGAATCATTCGGCATTATCTACTTGCTAATTCCTAACACTGGGTTTTTCCTTTTGCCAATATTAGGTCCATTCCAGTTACTTTGACTCAAAATGTTAATTTTGTTTTTATAACCTTCTTTAGATATAAATTAGAGGTGCATCCCGGGGAGCATTTGGATGTCTAATTTTGTATTAAATTGTGTTGTTGTTTATAAATATAGCGTCCATATACTGATGAAATTGCATTTGCATCACCTTGACTTTTCAAATTGTCCGTAGTGATTTTTTTTTTTTTGCTTTTGCTTTAATTTATAGTTCAAGGTTTTCACAGGATGCAAAAGGCATATCAAAAGTTCCTAAAAGCACGCTGCCTATGATCTGCTTCAGAGATGGAAGTCCACCTCTGCCAGATGTCTTAAACAGTTCAATTGTAGAATTAGGTAAAGGAAGACATAAATAAATGAGATATTTAGAGCTCTTTAACACCAAAAATCATTTATCCTTTCCGTGTACATCCTAGTTTTTCTATGTCTGCCTGGTTCTTCATAAGAGTGTTTTATCTTAGGTGCTCTAACTCCCAAACCATTTCTCAAAGCAACTTTGTTCTGTTTTACTTATACTTTTGGTTTGACTCAATTGAGAATTCTATATATTCATTCTTATTGTTCCAAGCAAATCATAATGACTCAAAGAGCTGTTACTGTTGCTGTATTAGGTCCTCTCTCTAACGGATCATTTGAATCACTACATGGTCCTCAGAATGTTCAGTGCTATCCAATGCAGAAAAACATAATGGTGGAGTTGACAAATGAACAGGTTTGTTATATGTTTTTTCTACTTGTGATAGACCAGTGTTTGCAAGTGCAAAATCTTCGAACTCAGCTTATCTTTCTTTGTGCAAGCATGTTTATCCATATGAGCAAGATAGTTTGACATTGTTTTCTTGTGCCCACCCTTTTTTTTAATGGAGGAGGTTAGAATGGTTGTATTATTGGGAATTTTTACATCATGAGTGTTTGGTCAATTTTTTTTAGTGTATATATATTTTGTATGTCTGTAACAGTCAATATAGTTCAACTTACGAGTTTGTTTTTCAGATATCTCCTGGAGTTTGGTATCTTGGTCTTTTCAATGGCATTGGACCTACTAGGACGCAATCGAAAATGGTACCATTTGTTCAAACTAGTTATTGATGAATAATTGTCGTGTGATGTGTCTTTTCATTAAGGTCTACTGTTTCAATGTACTTCTTTTCATTAAGGTCTACTGTTTCAATGCACTTCTTATGCTTAAATAGCTAGTCAGCATGCTTAATTGACTTCCAAGAGTATAATGAGTGGAAGCATCTCTAACTTTTTTGAACTATCTGTTTTGTTCACTAGCAGAAATGCTTTTTCAATAGAGAACCATTGGTAATGCTGAAAGTATATTGTTGAGACTATGACATGGCTAAAGTTGATATTTTGTTGTTTACAATGGAAGAATGCTTCTTCTCGTTGGTTCCTTGCCACTTAAATGAAAAAGTGGAACAAACATGTAGAGGCAGAAATTCTCCAGAAGTCCTTGGACTTGTGCTTGGAGTTGATATCTGGAAAAAAAATAGGGCACATGCATTTTTTTTTTGGTATCACAATTCACAAATGGTGTCTGTATAGCTGTCTTTACTGTATTCTACTATGCCCCACTACTCCTGCTGTTTTACTTTTATTAGCAGTTTAAATTTATTTGCTTTCTCCCCTTCCATGAGCAGTTTATTCCAGAATTCTTGAATATTATAGCTGTTTAAATATTGAGATTACAGTAATCCTCTGGTATTGTACAGATTATCCGTAGCCCAGCATATTCCTTTAGTGCCAATGTTAGCGTGGAAGGATGTACAACCTCAACAATGTGGGGCCAGTATTGCAACCAGACAATTGATTCGCTTTCATGTTCTTTATCTAACATTTATAATCCTACCCAGAACATGTCTAATCCTAACTTCCAAACAATTGAAAATGTGGTATCTTGTAAAAATGTTGAGACTTCATGCCATGGAGAAGGTGAAGTTAAATTCTATTCCCTAGAGGTGCTGGAAGTAGCAGAACTATTAACATTTATGGCAGTAAATGTCAGTTTCAATACAACCCCATTAAATAACACTTTTACAGCTAGTGGAAGTAACTTAACTTATTTTGTTAGGCATGGTGCTATGCCTTCAAAGGCACTGCATGATTATTCTGGGGACTTGAATACAGCACCTTTGGTAATTCGCTCACCAAAAATTGGACACTGGTTTATTGCTATTTTACCTTCTCTTTCATATGAACTCAGAGGGAGTCAGAATAATAATACACAAGCTTGCTATTCCATTAAATGGCAAGTGCTTCAATGTCCATTAGAGAAGGCTGGATTGAATTGTACATCAGAAAGATATGTACTACAGGTATGCATTGTCTTCACTTTAGAATAGTTAAATTGACTCATTGCCTATGGATTCTTCTGCTGATTGTTTTCTAGCTTCAGAATTAAGTTAAATATAGATCTAGTGTTTTATAGAATTATTTTCTTCAATCAATGCTTGAAGTTGTCCACACAAATAACTTTCTTGATTCCGGTTGTCTGCAGACAGTTTTGAGGAGAGATTCCTCCCCCTTTGAATCCTATTATTTGC
Source organism: Aleurites moluccanus (assembly GCA_948193065.1). Taxonomy (NCBI): domain Eukaryota; kingdom Viridiplantae; phylum Streptophyta; class Magnoliopsida; order Malpighiales; family Euphorbiaceae; genus Aleurites; species Aleurites moluccanus. Next base: position 133,750 of record CANXYC010660465.1, on the reverse strand, counting down.
CAGTCAGTGGAAAAGTGTCTCCAGATTCAGCTAATTTTCCTCTCGAGGCCCTTTCAAGCAATGTCTCATATGGCGGAGAACCAAACAATTCTTGGACTTACTTTCTCTTGAATATTCCTCGCGGTGCAGCTGGAGGAAACATCCACGTCCGGCTAACATCAGATACAAAGATAAATTATGAAATATATACTAGAGTTGGTGGCTTCCCTTCTCTTGACAATTGGGACTATTATTATGCTAACAAGACAAGAAGCAGTGATGGTTCTGCATTTTTCTTGCTGTATAATTCAAGTGAAGGAAAGGTTGATTTTTACATTCTATATGTTCAAGAAGGAACTTGGACTTTTGGATTGAGGCACTCAAAAGCTACCAATAGCACTCCAGATGGCCAGACTATCATGTCTGTTTCAGTTGAGAGATGCCCTAGAAGATGCTCCTCTCATGGGGAGTGCAAAGTTGCTTTGGATGCCAGTGGATTGACATCATACAGGTTTTGGCACTGTCATTATACAGTCTCTTTGTTTACTGTTTTAATAGTCTAGTGGTAGAGCACCTTCCCTGTAGTGTAGGTTGTTATGTTCAAATATCCGCTTCCCTTCCTCCTCCTTGAGCCCCCCTACAAACCAAAACAAAAAAAAAACAAAAAAAGGAAGGAGATTGGCCAACTCATTAGATTCAAAGGTTGCATATCATGATAATGATTTTGCCTAGAATGATTGTTGTTGGTGTAAATTGGGTGCCCACTTGTGTAGTAGCTTAGAACAGCATATGTTATTTGCCTTATTGATTCCTGTAACTATGCCTTTTCAGCTTTTGCTCCTGTGATCGAACTCATGGAGGTTTTGACTGTAGCATCGAAATTGTATCACATAGAGGTACATTTTGTCTTGCTGTTATGTATGACATTCATGCCCAATGTATTTGTGTGTAATTATTCTCTTGAGAAGAATTACGCTGAACCTTTTACAAATTGCTAAGAAATGATTTCATTGTTTAAAGAAGCACATGGTTGCCTTTAAAGAGAGCGTAAAAGATTGCTAGTGAATTTGTGAATCTGAGACATCAAGTTTCATAGATTTTATTTCTTCTCTGACATCTTTAGCTTACCATTATTTTCTCTCTCTGCTGAATGTTATTTGCATAATTTTTAATAAGCTGAAATCATGTGGACCAATTTATGGTTTTCAAGATTGCTCATTACTTCTTGGAAAAGAAAATAGCATAAAGTCAATGAACCATTGACCTGCATCTGAAATTGGTAAGATAGTAATCTCAGGAGGCCAATAATGTTTTATATCATTCTTAATGCACTCTCTTAAGTTCTTAACTTATGCGAGAAGATTTTATTTGCACTGGCTGTTCCTTTAAACTATTCTGTTTGGATGCAAAATGAATGCCAGGACATGATAGCGTGCAATGTAGTGTTTTTCACCTAATCAAGTAGTTGAAAACTGATGTAGGGCACATAAAGCAATCAATTGCTCTAATTGCAACAAATGCTGCAGCTGTGCTTCCTGCATACTGGGCTCTTCGGCAGAAGGTAATGCTCTTCTTTGTCTTTGAATGGATTGGAAATGCTTTCAAATTTTTGGCCATGAAGTTTTCTGCCGATCTTTTAGATGAATACTACAAACCTCTAATGGATCTTCCTTAAGGTTATCATCGTGTATCAATTGCTAAACCTCTCACAGGAATTGGCCAATAGTTCTATTATAAGACTGGTTTACCTAACAGCCAACGAGATGGACTGGTGATACTTAATGAAAATCTTAAGGATACCAATGATAGATACCAGAAAGATGAATCATATTTATGCCGTTCAATTAGTGAGAAAGCATTCGAAGTTGGAATTGAGTTGTTTAGATCAGAGAAAATGAACCTCTTGATCCATTACCTAAGGACATTAATCGTTCTATGCAGGCATTTGCAGAATGGGTGCTCTTCACATCTAGTGGAATTTCAAGTGGATTATATCATGCATGTGATGTAGGGACCTGGTGTGCATTGTCATTTAGTGTTTTACAGGTATGACTTCATCTGATTTCATATATAATATGTGTGTGGAATTACAGTTCTTAACACCCCTAGAAAGATGAGTGAGTGCTCATAAGTTTTTCAAACGTGCGTGTGTGTACATACAAAAGCGAGTAGATTTTATATGTATAATTTTGTTTTTATGTTTCTTTTGTTAGAAAATGAGAGATCTTAGGTTTACTGGTTTAAGATTTTTATTTCTCAACTGGAAAATGTTTCAGTTTATGGACTTTTGGCTTTCATTCATGGCTGTGGTGAGCACTTTTGTGTACTTGACTACTATCAATGAAGCTTATAAAAGGACAATTCAGACTGTTTTTGCTATCCTTACCGCCCTCATGGCTATAACCAAAGCTACCAGGTATTTGGTACTGGTGTAAATAGTTCAAGTGTGTTGATGCATCTGGTGGACACAAATGGCATGCAAACATTTAACCATGATAAACTCTGCAGGTCATCCAACATTATTCTTGTGATGGCAATTGGAGCACTTGGTCTTATTATTGGATGGATAATAGAGTTTTCCACTCACTTTAGGTCATTTGCCTTTTCAACAGAAGTCTGTTTAAATATGCCCGCCAGGTTAGTATTATCTTCTAAATTAATAATGATGTTTTACACTGATACTCTGTTCAAGCATATGCAATAGAAAACAAAAGAATATGATTGAATTTGATAAATAGGTCTATCTTAAACATATTGCCATGTTGTTTAGATTATGAATATGTACAATTGTTATTCATACTGTAAATCATGGTTCTGTTGTTGTAGTGGCATAAGATATTATTGCCAGAGGAGGGCCCTTTTTTTGGGAAATTTTGGGACATCTGTAACTTTAAATTGATTAGTTAAGGATTTGCATAACATAGTCGTATGAGTGGATTTCTGGGCAAGTTTTAAAAGGGCTTTTGCCTTTACATTGATCCATTAACATACATACATGTTTGGTTGAACTTGCGAATAATCCGCGTGTGTACAGAATGTTGTTTAATTATAATCCTCTTCAAAGAATGCTGAGGATGATTGTAGCTGTAGGTGGCAAAACATTAGGAGATGGTTCAATAATTTACTCAAGAAACTCTGGAAAAGATTTCGGTGGGGTTTTGTACTCTTGGGGTTTAGCGCACTGGCCATGGCAGCTATAAGCTGGAAACTGGAAAGCAGTGAAAGCTATTGGATATGGCACAGGTATTATGAAGTTATTTTCTTCTCTCTCTCTCTCTCTCTCTCTCTCCCCCCCACTCTCTTATTCTCTTTAACTGATTTTTGTTTTGTAAAATTGTTTGCAGTGTGTGGCATGTTGCCATATATACATCTTCATTCTTCTTCCTTTGTTCAAAAGTAGCCGCTGTTGTGAATAGTGAGAATCAAATTCCTCCTGATGGAAATTATGCATTAACTCGGCAAGATTCATTCTCCAGAGGCGAATAGGAACAGATAAGAAAATAAGTGAAGGTATTGAGAAAAAGTAGCGGTTAATAATACTGAATAAGACTTCTTTGAGCGAGTAAACTGTTGCAGCTTTTGCCAAAGTATATATATATATATATATTGTTAACTGCAGCAACTGAAGCGGCATGTTGCTAACTCTTTCTGCTCTATTTTCCCCATTTTTAGTTGAGAGCTTTTTTTTTTTTTTTTTCCCTTTGTAAATTTTCTGTACATTCAGAGGCAGAGGGACGTTGTCTAGGTACAGGATGATGGATAGAAATGTAGAGTTGTAGGGAAAATCCTTACTGAATTCAATATCAAGACATTTCATATAATACATTGTTAAAAAGTTTTAAAGTCATATCCTCGAACACTTGCGTTTATATAAAGTTATTTTATTAATTTTTTAATATTATTATATTTTTCTATAAACTAAATTAAAAATATATACAAATTAATATACATAATATATTTTTTATTATTTTTCAACTGACTCGTATATAATATATTTTAATATTTAAAATTATAAAAAAATTAAATTTAATAAAAAATAATAATAACAGTTTACATATATTAAAATATTTTAAATAAAAACACAAATTAAGCCACAAAGCAGTAGCTATCATGATTGTTGTTTTTATTTAGCTAAGGTCCTCGCATGCATATCTTCCTTTTTATAGCAACTACGGACGTCGGTTCAAAATCAAGCCCAAGATTCTTCCAAATCTACTAAACTTGATTTCACTCATTTTACACTTCAGCCCTTGATTTTCCTTGTATTTACATGCATCCCCAAAGTAAATAAAATAAAATCAGTAATGGAACTGTAATTAACAAATCAAATCCTATACGGACAAAGCCAATTAGCCAATAAGAAGCACATGAGTGGAGGACGCGTACTATGCCACCAACAGAGTATAAAGAACAACTACAAAACTCCAAAAGCTCTCTCTCTCTCTCTTCGCATTCTTTTCACCGATTGGAACTCAAATTAGGGTTTATGTTTTTTCTTTGGCTAGTTGGGGACTGAATTTCGATCATTTTATAAATCGATCGATGCTCTTGCTGTTATCGCCGGTATTATTTTCTGTGATCCTTTGATAGAATTAGCTATAGCCAATCTAACTCTGCTTCGTGCTTCTTATTTGTTTTTTCCAATTTCTTTTCCGTTTTATTCGTTCTGTTTGATTTATGGAATTTTTAGTAATTTTCTTATAGAGCGCCAAATTTTCGTGCGAGTGATTGTTGCTTAAGCTTGCTAGATTGTAATTTAAGGCTTTGTTGAATTGAGTTGAGTCCTTACTTATTTTGTTCATCTTTGTAGAGATAATGGAATTAGCAATTATTGTACCCTTAGTTTCCAATTTCGGGCATAATTTCTAGGTGGATTTTGTACTTTAGTGATTCAAAGTTATGGTAATTTTTTATGGTTGTCCACATGTTTTTCTGCTTGTGTTAATAATTAATTAACTCCGTAACATTTTGACTGTGCTTTTAATGCCAGAGAACCGAAAGCTATGCACCAAAAGCTGGTAGCATTGATTGAATAGTAGAAATAATTGCGGGTGATGGGAGGTTGCTGTTCTTCTTCCAGGAAACCTCATCTACACGGAACACCTGTGTACTACTGTGTCAGTAAAATCTGTCTTCTCTGTATATGCTTCTGCCGACATGCTTACATATATCTTCACTTTTGTAATGATTGAGTGGCTATTCCGATAGTATAATATAGCACCTGATGTTTAAGTTGTGTGATTATGGTCTCTTGCTTGCATTGAAGTGGATCTGGAACTCAGGGTGACTTCTTAGCAATGATTAAAGAGTTCATTAAGATTAGTATTAGTTTTAGGATGTCTTTTGGAGATTACGCAAGTGAGAAAAGTATCATGCAAGGTAATGTTGGCTTTATTTTCTGTGCTCCAGAACCCAGATTTCCTTCAGTTCCATACCAAGTGCACAAGTAGATGGTTAACAGAGGAAATCGTGAACTCTACCATTGAATTAGCCTCACTTGGACTGGGAAAAAAACGCAGTGTGGTGAAGCAAGTATACTTTAGCTCTAAATAACTATCATTTGTATTGGAAAAAAGAAAAACAAATTATTTTAAGTACATTTTCAATGATTCTGAGACAACTATAAACTCTATGGATATGGGGGATTGCAAATTATAATTTTTGTTTCTATGAAACTGTGCTTGTACATCTGAATTTAAAGCTTTGCACCATCTATACCTTGCCAGAAAGTAAGTTAAGTGATGGGGAAAAAAAAAGTCATTTTGTTCTCCAGTTCTTGTTTTGTTTCCTTTCTTTTTCTTTGCCTCCTCTCTCTTTTGTGCGTGTGTCTGTGTTATGATGATTGTGAATTGAAATAATTAGAAATGGATGTAAAATTATTTTGGATTTTAATTATATGACTTGAGAATGCTAAATTTTATCCAAGTGGAAATCTCTGCCCAAGCTAATTATGGTGAAATGGGAGTTCATGGGAATCTTTGGGCAAACAAAATATTATTCTTGAAATTTGAAGAACACTTTTCTGCAGTGTCCACCAGCTTTGGAAGAGCATGAATCGTTAACATCTCACAATGGAGCAACCTCTGCATTCGCTGTAGGTCTCCTAGCTGAATTGAATCTGAATACATCAATCCCTGATACGTTCCGGCCCCCTCCTGCACCTTTGCCATATGATGTGGTTTTGGGAGGTTCAAGATCATCAGATTCTGAATCAGTTAGAGAAACAATTAGTGGCGGTAGTTTTGAAACTTTACCAACATGTGAGGATCTTGAGGAACCAGACTGCAAAGCTCTAGCAAGTTCTTTGCCTGTCTCACCGAAGAAGCCAGAAATATCAAAATTAAATGAAAGTATTGTTTCAGCAACAGAAGAAGAGGATTCATGTCCCATTTGTCTTGAAGGTGCGATGGATTCATGAATTCTTAATGTTTCTAATTACGCACAAACCCCAATGGTTGTGTTTATAAATAATTGGATTCTGTTTTAAGTAGCTCAAATAATTGTTTAACCGTTTCTGCCTATACTTGCAGAGTATGACACACAGAATCCAAAATTTTTCACCAAATGTGAACATCATTTTCACGTGTCATGCATTCTGGAATGGATGGAAAGGAGTGACACCTGCCCCATATGTGATCAGGTTTGCCTCTTTGAAATTGGCTCTATCTCTGGACTGCAGTAGTTGGATGAATTTTTATTAATACTAGTTTATTCACGTATCTTGCTTTCCTCAGGACACTTCTTGATCATAACCCTACCCCATATAATACTATCTTCTTCTTTTTTTTTCATAAATGATAAAACTTTGTTATTTAGGATGGATGTTTCATAGGTGGTGGAATGAATACATGGGAACAAAAGGGAAAAAGATCTTAGTTTTTGATGATAGGATTTTGGTACTTGTTACTTTCTGCATGGCATTGCTTTTGGGGAAATCACCATCTTGAGCATGTTTATTTGAGACTCTTAAAAATTATTTCCAAGGTAAATTTGACATGTCCTAGACATAAAAATGAAAAAGAGTTGAACAGTAGTTTCAGATTGCTTTTTGCAACGGTATAACGGTGTATCTATGAAAGGAGATTTCAACCTACAGTAGTAATTGCTAACTATATGAACTGATGAAGGAACTTCCTGTCTAACAAGAAACTATAGTTTTTGCAAGCTGCTGGTTGACATGCATCCACATCACTTTGTTATCTTACACTTATATTCTGCTTCTTAAATGTTACAGGAAATGGTCTTTGATCACTCATTCAATTAATAGCCCTTGATGGTTTTTGAGGTTCGAAATTTTATTAGTGTTTCAATTGAAAGCTTGCCAACTCAGTAGGCTTCAGATGCATGTAAGTCTGTCTTACAACTGGTCAGCAGAGTGCGCAGAGACATTTTAAGTTTTGTCTTGGTTGGTTTGAAAGGTTCAAATTATCAGTGTTTTATTTTATTACTTCTGGAAGGTCAAAAGTAAAGAAATGGAGTTCTAATTCAAATTGAGAAGAAGTTGCCTCATCCTACCCCCTTTGTTAATGCGTTGGTGGTTAGTTTTAAAATGGCCCTGCAATAACCATCAGGAATACAACCCGAGAGGAACTTTTATGGAAGCATTGCTTCACAAAGAAAGAAAAATCAAACAGTTAGTTTTACCTTCCATGTGTTGATGAACTACACTTCCCTTTCTCTTGTATTTGCTTGTTGTATGCTGCCAATATTTTGGATTTTCTTTTTCTGGCATTGGTTCTGTAAATCAGTCTGTTAGTTTTTCTATCGGTTTAGCATTGGGAACCCAATTAGTGTATGGGAAGTGTAATGATCAATGGAAAGGTATACCATGTTTATATGAATCCAAATTAATGCTGTATTAAATTGTATGCCTTCCTAATATTCGAGAATTATTCAATAGATCAAGTGCATTAGAAAATTTCTCCTAATAGAATCCTTGTAACAGTTTGTTATTGTTTAATTTTGGCCAACCTTCCACTTTCTCTCTCTGCTCAAAGTCTGTTCTATTTCACCGGAATATTGCACCGGCAACCTGATATAAGGCACGTTGCAGCTGATGTTGTTTTCATTTTTAACATTCAACCGGGCATTTTTCGTTATATGATATAAGACCATTTGTTTGGGCAGAACTCAAATTCCGGATTGCAGTTTAATGTCATTATCTATGCTTACTTGTGGCCATAAAGAAGGACAACAAATGCAGTTATCGTACAAGTAACCATTGGATTTGGAAGGACCAATAATGAGATAACTTAAACTTCTAAACTAGCAGAATTATAGTTGCTTTAACATTTCGGAAAATGTCTCGCTCCTCACCTTTTGCAACTCTACTAAAATTAAATTAGAGTGAATGGATTAGGATATTGGACGATATTATATAATATAGGATTTTTTATAATTAGATAATAACTCGATTATTACAATCCCTCTGATACATAATATACTTAAAAATATAATTTAGTCAGTTAAAAGTCATCAATCTCAATAAAAAAATTCTTAATACCTTTTTTTTCTCCTCTTTTTCCTCATTTTTGCATCCTTAGAAATCTCGGAGATTTAGTCCATGTATCATTTGAGGGATATTGATTAAAAAATTTATAAATTTTATTAAAATTTATTATTTGATTAATAAAAAAATAGTTAAAATTCATAAATTATTTAAAATTTATTACTCATCATTATTTTTTATTTTGAGAGTTTTTAATATCTTACATATGATGTGTCATTTTAATGAATGAATGATTTTGTCAATTATATTTTTATTATAAAAATAATATTAAAAATTTATAAATTTTATTTTTATTTTAAATAAATGAAATTTTATAAATTTATGAAATAAAAATTTTAAATTTTATAAATTTTAAAATTTTTAAAATTTTCAATCCAAATATGTTGTTAATATTTTTATTTGTTGTTGTGTTAACATTTGTTATAGAATGAAGAGAAAGAAACAACGGAAGAGAGGTAGCTGGGGAGAGCGTGTGAGTTAGGTTTAGCCTAACCTCAATTAAAATGAATTAATTTTTTAAAATGAGATATAATTGTATTGTAAAAAAATTGTGAATTTTGAGGTATAATTTGACTGCTTAGCATTTTCAATTCTTCTTTTTAGAGCATAATTATAATTTGATTTTCAAATTGAGATAAAATAATATAATTTCTCAGAATGAGATATAATTTAAAAAAAATATATATATTAAATTTAAGATAAAATAATTCAACGTGTCTTTATTATTTAATTTTAAAATAATTTTATTGAAAAAAGATAAGCTCGTGAGTGGTCATTAGCGCATTTGTCTGCCACGACGTCACTCTCTCCTATGGACCTTTTTCCAGCCATTTTCACCTTAAATAACCTTCGCCCATTTTCTTAATTGCTTTCCAGTCCTTTTCCCATTAGCTCACATCAATAAAAATGTTTGGTGAAATCTCAACATAATAACATATAGTTTAGTAGTAATGATTTTTGGACCGAACAATATATTTTTATTGTGTTTCTTCATTCTACAATGCTAAAATAATAACACATTTTCTGTAATTTTAAAAATTGGGTTCCTATTATTTATTTATTTTTCAATTTATATATATATGAGACATAATGATACATACTTCCCTACTAATCTAAAGCATTAATCATTAGTAAATAATAAAGGATATATCTAATGATTTCATTTCATTTATATATGTGGGACTATCATATCACACAGCCGAGATTTGTTTTTTTTTTTTTTTTTTATCACATTTTATATTTTATGTCGTATCACATAATTTTTTGTTGAAATATTTTAGTAATTAATTTTTTTTATAAATAATATAATATAAAATATATATATATATATATATAAATAAAAAAATAAAATACGTATAAAGATAAAAGATCCCAACCGCATACCATGTACAAGATTTTTTTAATTAGAGGTTATTTAGAACACTTATAAAAAATATTAAATGATGATGCAGTCTGATAATCCAAGCAATTAGGTCTCATAATAAATATTTTCAAGACCAAAGCAAAGGATATAGTTATAACTAAACTTTAATGACTTAGGATATATATGTCTATGGAGGTCATTTCCGTAATATCACCTATTACTTCCTTATAACTTCTGTGACCTTTTTGTCCCTGTTTGGGTCCTCATTAGGCTTCTTTTTCAGATATCTATACAAAATCAAAATCTCCATGCACCCTCTCTCCAAAAAGTTGATTTGAAAAGTGAATGGCAGGAGACTTCACTCGCTGAAACCATCTACAAATTCCGCCATGTTCTATTACAAATGAAAGATGATTTCTTTTTTCTCTCTCTCTTTATTTATATGGCGAAGGAAACAGAAACAACTTTGATTGAATTTTAATGAAATGTCACTGCCAATCTTTACTGCCACTGCTACTTTCATGAGTTCAGTTTCTATCTTCCTCTTACTTCTGTCAGTCACCTCTAATGCTTTGTTTGTTGCCAAAATTGGACCAAATAAGAACTTATCCATCCCTAAAATTACCCCAATTCCTGGCAAAAGATTGCCTATCTCCTCAAATTTCGGATTCACCACCCATAAACTACCGGATTTTGCCGGACATAAAAGAAGCGAGAAATTGGAGCTCAGCAGGGTTGTAATTAGTGGAAACTTCAAAATTTCAAGCGAAAATAACACTTTTCAGCTGGGCTTTTTCAGCCCGAATGGCGGTTCTAAGTGGTACTTAGGCATTTGGTATGCTTCAATTCCGACTCCAACTTATGTCTGGGTTGCGAATCGCGAAACACCCATTACTAAACACTCCTCTTCCACACTACAAATCACCGCAATGGGTAAGCTAGCGATAATGGAGTCACTAAATTCAGTTATTTGGCAGAGCACAAATACCGAGAGAGCATCGGAGTTTCGCTTTCTAGACAATGGAAATCTGGTTCTGTTGTCGGCTACGAGGTCACTGGTATGGCAAAGCTTCGATTATCCGACCGACACGTTGTTACCGGGCATGAACATCACCAGATACCAATCTTTAACTTCTTGGCGGAGCTTAGCCGACCCATCACTGGGGCTACACTCTCTCAGGCTTAGCCCACGAGGGTACAACGAATTTGAGCTCGTTTATAACGGAAGTGTTAGGTATTGGAGCACAGGTAATTGGACCGGTACGTCATTCTCCGGTATACCCGAAATGACAGTACCCTATATATACAAGTTCCACTTCACCGATCCTTTTAACCCCGCGGCGTCGTTTTGGTATACGGAAGTAGCATTAGATAGATCGTTGAGGCCGCCCTTGACGCGGTTTCAAGTGGATGTCAACGGGCAGTTGAAACAGTACACGTGGTCGCCGCAGTGGGAGAATTGGAATATGTTTTGGTCACAGCCGGAGAATCGGTGTAAAGTTTATCGATTATGCGGGGATTTGGGATTTTGTAAAAGCACTTGCACAGTGCCAAAGCCTTGCGTTTGCCTTTCAGGGTTTAAGCCTGTTAGTGATTACGATTGGGAGTTTGGGGATTATTCTGGCGGTTGTGGAAGGGAAAATGGGGATTTCTGTGAAGAGACCGACAGGTTGATGGAGGTCGGTGTTGTGGAGTATGAGGGAGCCGTTACGATATCGTTTCCGGGTAGCAGGAGCTCCTGCGAGAGATCTTGTTTGGGTAATTGTTCGTGTATCGGTTTGGTCCATGATGAAAGTACTAATTTATGCAAGAACTTATATGGGTCTTTATTGAATTTGAGAAATATAAGCTCTTATAGCACATATCAAGATGTGCTGTTAGTTAGGGTGCCAAAAGAAGGAACTATAAAGAAGAATGAGTCCAATTCTGTGCTTTTGGTTGGTAGCATTCTTGGGTCAATTGCTTTTTTTGGTTTAGCCATAGGAATTTTGCTGATTCTGAAGATGAGAAGAAGGAAGACCACGGGTGAGTGGGAAGATTGTGGCTTTCCAATGTTGAATTTGACGGTATTTTCTTACAAAGAGCTGTATGCTGCAACTCGGGGTTTCTCAGATAAACTTGGGCATGGTGGATTTGGTGCAGTGTTTCAAGGTGAGTTGTTGGATTCAACTCTTGTTGCTGTGAAACGCCTTGAAAGGCTAGGGAGTGGAGATAAAGAATTCAGGGCAGAGGTGCGTACCATTGGAAGTATTCAACATGTCAATCTTGTGAGACTTAGAGGGTTTTGTTCAGAGAATTCTCATAGGCTTTTAGTTTATGATTACATGCCAAATGGTTCTTTGAGTGTTTATTTGCGCCAAGGTGGTCCTAGTTTGAGCTGGGATATTAGATTTCGTGTAGCAATTGGAACTGCTAGAGGCATTGCATATTTACATGAGGAATGTAGAGATTGCATCATCCATTGTGATATTAAGCCAGACAACATCCTTTTGGATAGTGACTACATGCCTAAGGTATCAGATTTTGGCCTAGCAAAGCTCCTTGGTCGTGATTTCAGTCGTGTATTTGCCACCACGAGGGGTACCTGGGGCTATGTCGCACCAGAATGGATATCTGGAGGGGCAATTACCACAAAAGCCGATGTTTATAGCTATGGTATGACATTGTTGGAATTGCTAGGAGGGCGTAGAAATGTGGAGGCACCGCCTCCCTCTGCAGGTGGTGGTAATGGCGGCAGAGAAGGTGAAAAGGGGGAAAAATGGTTTTTCCCTCCATATGCTGCTCAAAAAATAATTGAAGGTAATGTAGAAGCAGTGATAGATTACCGGCTTGGCAATGCATATAAAATTGAGGAAGTTAAGCGTGTTGCATTGGTGGCAATTTGGTGCATACAAGATAACGAGGACATGAGACCTACAATGGGGACGGTAGTGAAGATGCTAGAGGGGGTCGTGGAAGTGCCATCTCCTCCAGCACCAAAATTGTTACAAGCACTGATTTCAGGCGAGTCTTACCATGGACTTCAGCTTGATTCTGTCGATGGTGTGCCTACAAATAGCGATTGTTCTGGTGATTATATGGGAGTATCTAGTTGTGGTTCACAATCTTCTCCTGCTAATCCCTCCTTCCCTGTTAAGGGGAATGTTAATGTTTAACTATAGATAAGTGAATTACTGACCAAAGCTAATTACATCACCAATCAGTTGCCCTTAAATATTTTTTTTTGTTTTGCTTTGCTTTGGTTTTTTAATTTTTTTATTTGTTTTATAACAGTTGCAGAATATCATGTGTAAAGTGAGCTGTTGTAGGAAACTGTGTCTCAAAATTTTAAATGATCTAAATTTCTGAAAGATTAAAAATGCTGAATCATTGTAGTTCATAAGATTCAATAAGCATTCATGTGTGTTTCTCAAAATGATTATGATCTGTACTATTGAGGACCCAGGTACCCTATTCTCATTATAACAAATGTTACACTGTTTTCCCCTTTTCTGTTAACAAAGTTTACACTAATTTATTGAAATAGAAATCATTTTTTCTCGGTGAACCAAATAACAATGCGTGTGTGTATGTGGCTGAGAAGCACATATAACTCCAGTAAGGGCTAAATTAACCAGAAACATATATAGCAAAATTCCTAAATACTTCAATATATATATATATATATATTGAAATTTAAATATTACCAATGTCTTCGTCCTCGTAATCGAAGTCAATGCAACCATCACCAGCAACATCATCATCACCGTGGATTCTGCCATCCAACCGAAAGTTACCAGGCAACTCCTTATAAGCTTTCAAGAGTCGAGACTAATCAGGCAAGTACTTTAGTATAATATCAGCCTTATCATCCTGAAAATCTCTCGAGGCAACCAGGACTAAATCACCTACACTAATCCAACCCTTTTTGTGCATCTTCCCTCGAATATGACAGCCGTCTGATTCCGTAACTACATATGGCCTGACCGCGGCCATTCCCAAGCATAGAAAGAACCTATGCGTATTCCTGACAGTCTTCTTTGAAGATTAACTCTCGCTTCTCCTTGGCTTCCACTTCCTTCTTTCCCTTCTTGCAGTTCTTGCCTCCTTTTCCCTATTCTTCGGCATCTTGATCCAATTTTCTTTTCTTTCACTTGAACTGGAATTATGAGAATGCACTTGATTTTACTTCTCAAAGCCCAACAATGGCGAAGAAAAGTGATATTGCTTTGTACTTTATATAAAGTATATATGTAAAATCCAAATTCTATTTATAGATATATATTGATAATCTGAAATTGTTAATTAATTATAGTTAAGCTTTATGGCTAATAAACGGGAGCAGAAGTGTTTCTTTCTGAATCATATTCTATAATGGATTCTGCTTGGAATGGAAAGAGTCTAAAACATATTTATTTTCAAGAAGGTCCAAAATCCTTTTCCCAGTTAAGAAACAAAATTCTTACCCAGGTTTCCAAATTTTGTAAGGAAATTATGTTCTTTTTCTAAGGAATTGACCCAATCCAACTCAAAAGAGAATTACCCGAAACTTATGTAAGACCTTGCTATCACCCAATTTTTTTTAATTATTCACAAATCGAATTTCCTAATCTTCACAGTCACAAACCAGCACTCATATATTTTGTTTTTTTGTTTTTTTGTTTTTGTTCTCTGTTTCTACAACGAGTGATAGAGTAGAATCTTTGTGCGATTTCAAAGCTTCCATTCCTTGATGAGTTCAAAGCTCTTAAATCCTAATTAAGGAGTCAATCAAGGCTTGCATCATTTTCAATTTGAAATTAAGCAATTGATTAGGTTTGCAGGTCATATTCAACTTCAATCTCTCTTTTATTTTAATGGTTTAGTTGGAGGGGGTCCCCTAGGTAACAAATCACATAATCAACCTATGACTTTTCAGTTTTCTTTGTGTCCTATTCCTTGTGTCAAGTATATACTGATACTCACTTTCATCTATTTGGCTTTTTTTTTTTTTTTTAGTTTTTTCTACCATATAATGTATCAATAAGTCTATATATCCCTTGTGGGTTCCTCGAAGCATAAATTAGTCTGATCCAATAAATTTAGATATTAATTTCTCATACAAAAAAAATTCTATATGCCCATTGTCGTTTTGACAGCCTATTTATGGCATATGCTGCGTGTAGTGAGGTTCATTATCATGGATGCCTTTTTCAACACTTCCTAGCATAAAATGGCAAAAAATGTCATTCTTGTTTTTGTAAAGAAAAGACTGAACTGAGGCCCATATGGATTTTTTATGAGACCAAAAAAAAAAGTACCATTTGTGAACAGTGACCCATAAAATATGATCAATCTAAGGCTTTTGTTATGTCACAACTTTATATAATGGCTCGCGCAGGACCAAATCCGGAAAGCCAGTAACTGTAGAAAAATAACTGAAACCAAGAGACTCAGTCAACCATCCCTCTCTCTCTCTCAAAATTTTGTTTTTGCTACTTACATGGTCATGGCTATCCTCATTTATAGCTATCATTTTAGCAACAAACAAACACTAGGTGCAGCCACCCCATATATAATGTTTTTCTCATCGATTTAGAATTCTTCTGCTCAATTTTTTTTTTTTTTTTTTAAAATTCGAAATCTTGACAACTAGAAAAGGGTCAGAATAAAAAAGAAGCAAAAATTGCGAATAATAAAGAAAATGGCCCACTCAGAGCAGAGGAGAGCAGTAGTTCATCCTCTGCTAAATCTTCCCCCAGGCAAAAGCCATTGATTGATGGCATCATTCGTAGTGATACTCCTATGTCTGATCACATCTCCATTTTTGAAACCGCAGATCTCCACCCTGCACCTTCTACATTGGTTAATAATGAAGAAGGAGATTATCCTCCTATACAATGCTTTGAAGATGCAAAATATATTTGCATTTTGGAGTCTTCAAAACTATGGTCAATTGCAGCTCCTATAGCATTTAACATCTTGTGCAATTATGGGGTTAATTCGTTTACCAATATCTTTGTTGGTCACATTGGAGACATTGAGCTCTCTGCTGTTGCAATTTCTCTCTCTGTCATTGCAAACTTCTCTTTTGGCTTCTTGGTTTGATTATTCCCACCTGTATTCATTTTCTTGAATTTCTCATTTTATTATTATTATTATTTTTCCCTTTTAATTTTATCCAGAGAGTTACCAATTTAATTGGTGAATTGCAGTTTGGCATGGGAAGTGCATTGGAAACACTATGTGGGCAAGCATTTGGAGCAGGGCAAATATATTTACTTGGAGTATATATGCAGCGATCTTGGATAATCTTATTTGCTGCTTGCTTCTTTATATTGCCAATTTATATATATGCAACTCCACTTCTAAAGTTCCTAGGAATCGAAGCTGATATTGCAGAAATTGCAGGCAGATTTACAATTCAAGTTATACCTCAAATGTTTTCATTGGCTGTCAACTTCCCTACCCAAAAGTTCTTACAGGCACAAAGCAAAGTTAGAGTTTTGGCTTGGCTTGGTTTTGCTGCTCTAATTATGCACATTGGGGTGCTTTATGTTTTCATTATTGTATTCAAATGGGGTTTGGCTGGTGCTGCTGCTGCCTATGATATTTCAGCTTGGGGTATTGCTTTGGCTCAGGTGGTTTATGTTGTTGTTTGGTGTAAAGACGGATGGAGAGGACTTTCTTGGTTAGCTTTTAAGGATATTTGGGGCTTTGTTAGACTTTCTATAGCTTCAGCTGTGATGATTTGTCTAGAGATTTGGTATTTTATGACTATAATTGTTCTCACTGGACATCTTGAAGATCCTGTTATTGCTGTTGGCTCCCTTTCTATCTGGTCAGAAATTACTTAAAAGTTGCTGCATTTTCATTTTTCTTTATAATTTTTTTATTTTATTTTTAATTTCTTGTTACAGCATGAACATTAATGGCTGGGAAGGCATGCTATTTATTGGAATCAATGCAGCTATAAGGTCAAAAGAAAAATCATTTTCCTTTCTATTATTATTTTTTTATAATTCCATGTTAAGAGCTTATTAAAATGTACGAAGTGTCGTGTACTGAAATGCACTTTTTGAACTAATATTGCCCTCTCTTTGCAGTGTTCGAGTTTCTAATGAGCTCGGATCAGCACATCCTAGAGCTGCAAAATATACAGTGATTGTGACATGCGTGGAGTCGCTCCTTATAGGGGTAATTTTTGCAGGCATTATTGTGATAACTAAGGATGATTTCGCTATCATTTTTACTGATAGCTTAGAGATGAGGAAAGCGGTGGCTAATTTGGCATACCTTTTGGGTATAACAATGATACTAAATAGTGTTCAGCCAGTAATATCAGGTACAAATATACATATATATTAACAATTAATAAATCCTCATTAATTTTTTATTGCTTATAGAGAAATTCATGAAAAAATTTGCCAATATTGTAGGTGTTGCTGTAGGAGGAGGCTGGCAAGCTTTGGTGGCTTATATAAACTTGTTTTGTTATTACTTAATTGGACTTCCTCTTGGGTTTCTTCTTGGTTACAGAACAAGTTTACATGTACAGGTATAACTCTGCATCACCATTATTAACTATAAATTTCAAAATATTTCAATACTTGAGTGCTTATCTCACAGTGCAGAAGATGGGATTTCAAATTGTGGGTTCTCCCTCCTAGTCTTTAACTATTATAAACACATACTAATTCAGAATAAATTGTTACAGGGAATTTGGATGGGCATGATTTTTGGAACATTCCTGCAGACATTAATCCTCGTTTACATTATTTATAAAACCAACTGGAACAAGGAGGTGAGTTCCACTATACCAATTCTTCACTTGATGTCATTGTTTGTCATTTAAGTAGATAGATACTCGACTACTAAGCTACTTCCTTAATTACTCAATTTATTCTATTTGATTATCACTCTATTTAACCATGAAAATCGATCAATTTCAGGTCGAAGAGGCATCTGAGAGAATGAAAAAATGGGGTGCACAAGATGATCCATTACCCACTACTGATATAAAATAAGTTTCCAACTTAAATTTCTTTTCCTACATGTATGTAACCATTAATTCCATAGATAACTGTAAGATTATAGTTTTTTTTTTCCCCATATACTTGAGTTCCACATCTTGAAAAAGGAAGAATTTGTTCGGTCTCACTCAAATGTGTAAAAGCTTCAATCAGCATTACTTTCAGTATATATCCAATCCAAGAGTGTAAATTTTCTGTCTTGTTTTTCTTTTTATTATATTCTTTTTTTCACTTTTTTCCAGTAAAACTCAATTCAAGAATGTGATCATAATGAGTGTTTTATTCAGGTTATAATTTTAACCATAATAATTTAACTTTTCACTAACTTCAGTGTCATATTAAACTTCACTTAAGTTCACTCCACTTTAGTTTTACTAAAATGAAATCATAATTATGATTTTTTAGATAAATTTTCAACCAGATTTTTGTTATGATAGCCAAATAAAATTTTGCTCATTTAGTTCTATAATTAAAATTAATGTATTAGCACATAAGAAGTTTAATAAATTTCTAAAAAAATGATAATTTTATTAACGAAATTAAATTTAATTATTTTTCTAAAATAAATAGAAGTTTAATGATGATATTAGAATTCACTATAAATTTAGCGATTGTATGTGAAATTAAGTTATTTATTTCTTCAATTATTGTGTTTAGATGAAAATAGTCAAGTTTGGGGTAATTTTTAACATTTACGGAAAATGGTGCTCAATGTTGCAAATACTTGCACATCCAAAACTTTTTTTCTTTTAACAAGACTAACCCAATTTTAATGATGATATTAAAAAATGAAAATTAAGTATTGAAAATTCAATTATTTAATTTTAAGTGTTGAATATATAAGTGTTTTAATATTTAAATTATAAAAATATTTAAAAATATAATTGCTACTTATCTTCAATATAAATTTTAAATTTTGACTTATCATTTTAAATATTTTTAAATTAATTGAAATTTTGAAGATAAGAGTTATTAAGTACCGTTTTAGCCTATAATTCATTTGTAATTGAGTGTTTGATAAAAATTTTTGATGAAATTTTTTTTGATATAGCTATTAATTTTTTTGTTTTTAATTATTATATCAAACATGTTTGGTTATTTTTTTTTTAATAATAATTGTTAATTGTTAGATAGTTAAACAATTGTTTATAAAAATTCTAATTTGAAATTTTCTCGAAACTGTTCCAACTTATTTATTTTATTAAAATTAATATTTAAATAAAAAATTAATATTAATATTTATTTTTAATAATCATTAAATATATTAACAACAATAATTATTAATAATTTTATCAAACACTTTACAACAATTAACTATCAACTAATATTTATTAAATGATTACAACAACTAATAATTATTATCAATAATTAAATTAAACGGAATTTAAATTTAATTATTTTTTACATAATAAATTATCATATTTGAAATCTTATATATTAATGCATAATTGGTTTTGAGTTTACAGCTCCATTAACCTATATCCATGCTAGTTTAGAAAGATGGCCAAGAATTTTCCTAGTTCATTTATACACAATAAGCTCTAACTTACTTGAATTAGAAAGTTGAAAATAAAAGGTTGTTTTTATTTTAAAAAGTTAATAATAAAAAACAAATAATGTTATTTCTTAAATGGATCAAAATTTGAAATATTTATAAAAAAGATTTTGAATTGAAATTCATAGTTGGATGAGAGAAATTTAAGAAAAACGAACAATTGCTATTATCTTAGCTCATTATTGTGAAAAAGGTTTTAATTTAAATAGTCAAGTGTTGAAAATATTAACACAAATTAAAAAAATAATATTAATCTTAGATGGGACCATTACAATGTATGACCATTCATAAAAGTCCTTTGTTTCAATAACAAATAGGGCAAAAGGCAAATAAATTTATATATTATGTAAATTTTTTCAATTGAAATTTTTTACTTAATTATGATCTAAATAAATTTTTAATTTTTTAATTTAACTTAAATAAGTATAATTTGAACAAAAAGATGAAGTTTACATCTAAATTAGATTTATTTAAATTAAATTAAAAAATTTAAAATTTATTTATATAATAACCTTTTCTTTTTAGTTTAACCTTATATATTTTATTATTTATTTATTTATTTTTAAATTTTTCATTGTACATATTTAACTTAATAAATAGATAAATTATTAATAATATTATATTTGAATTATATATTTTAAAATTTATGAAAGTATAAATAATTTCATTTTATTTATATTTTTAGTAACAGATAATATCATAGATAATTTTTTTGCATCGCACTAAGTTTATTTTCTGTTATATTAAAATTTGTAAATAAAAAAAAAATTATCATTTATGGTATAATTTTAATAAGGATTAATTATAATTTTCTTCCTATAAAATGACTCAATACATTAAATTTCTCATGACTTTTCAAAAATACACTAACTTTCTCCTGACGAATGTCATAATATACTACTAGATCCTTCCGTCTAATTTTATCGTTAATTAATTGTTAGTCAACCTTACAAGGGTAGCAAAAAAACAAAAATGTTCTTACTCTTTAATTTTAATTAATTACATTCTATTTTTTACTTTAAATATTTTTTTAGGATTAAAAAATATATTTTCAAACTTTTGACAAATTTAAAAATAAAAATATTTTTTAAAAATATTTAAAAAATATTTTTGTTTTATTTTTTAAAAAATATTTTTTACTTTTTATTTTTAAATTTGTCAAAAATATGAAAATGAATTTTTTATTTGTATTAAAAAATTTAAGAAGAAATAATTTAATTTCTTTTTAAATTATTTTTTAAACTAAAAAATAACAAATAAAAAATATTTTTTAAAAAATATTTTTGTTTATTTTTTATTTTAAAATTTATCAAAAATATGAAAATAAATTTTTTAACCTTTAAAAAAAATTTAAAACAAAAATAAAATGTAATTAATTAAAAATAAAGAGTAAGGGCATTTTGGTCTTTTCACTACCCTTGTAGGGTTGACTAAGGACAAAATTGGACGGAAGGGTATAGTAGTATATTATGACATTCGTCAGGAGGGAGTTAGTGTATTTTTGAAAGGTCAGGGAGAACTTAGTGTAATGGGTCATTCTACAGGGGGGAAATTGTAATTAACCCTAAAAAAAATCCTTTTTCTTGATAGTAATAAAAGTTCCAAGGCATTTCTCCTTATCCAAACTCCAAACAAGAAAATTAGCATGTTTACGTGCATTGCACAGAAAAGCCACGTGCACTCATAATCATAGTCACTGGTTGTAACACTAAATTTTCTTGAGGATTTTGGAAGGACAAAAATTTCATATGAACTAAACTTAGGAATTTATCACAATAGATCCAGTTTGAAATATCTTTTGTTTCTTTGTGTGTGTGTGTGTGTGTGTTCGGTGAAATGAGAGAGAATCACTAGGAAATTGTAAGGAAAAAATAAAAATAAAAAACATTTTTTGTTTCCAAAAATGAGAGAACATGCCAAAAATGAAGCAAGGGCTATATTGATTGTGATTCTTAATTGGTCAAACTAGAAAATAGCTAAGTCAGTTAAACCTTGTTAGTTAGAGGATTTTGTTCATAGTTTTCAGAGAATAAGTAGTTCAATATCATCTTGAAATCCTTTAGATTTTATAGCCATTGTAGTTGGCTTGTTTATTTAAAGTTGTTTCTGCAATTGTTTTGATCATTCATTGAGGCAATAATATTAGTCTATTTGCTCTATCTCTTCTTTATCTCTTTTTGTGTTTCATTTTCAGTAGCCATTATCTCCAATATTTGTGGTATTCGAGCAATGATTTCTAAGTCTTGGCTTTTGAAATGGCTGTCAATGGTAGATCAATGCAGCAGTCCATGATTCCCATTTTCAAAAGGGATAATTGTGACTTCTGGAGCATTAAAATGGAAACACTATTCAGGTCACAAGATTTGTGGGATTTTGTGGAGAAGGTCAGAATTTAATCTCTTCGAAGAGAATTTGAGCTCTTATTTATGCAAAATGGTGAAACAATACAAGAGTTCATGACAAGAGCAAAGACCACTGTTAATCAAATGAAGGCTTTTGGAGAAACCATAACAGAAGAGATAGTTGTATCCAAAATTCTGAGAAGTCTAACTCAGAAATATGATCATGTGGTGGCTGCAATATAAGAGTCAAAGGACTTGGAAGATTTGTCTTTTGATGCTCTCATGGGATCCTTGTTGGCTCATGAACATAGAATTAACAGATCGGTTGAGAAAGGAGAAGAAAAGGCTTTTTAAGCCAAGAGCAATACTGTTGTTGCAGAAGGTAGTGGTTCAGCTGCAAAAGGAAGAGGTAGAAATTTCATAGGAAGGGGGAGAGGCAGACCATGGCAGAATGAGATAAGGAGGTGCTTCAAATGCAATAGGGTTGGGTATATTCAAGGGAATGCAAGGTTGTTGATGACCAAGCTGATTTTGCAGAAGAGGCAGAAGAGGAGCAAAAAGAAGCCTAATTGTTTATGGCATATGAACATAATGAGAAAATAGACAATATCATTTGGTTTGTTGACAGTGGTTGCTTTAACCACATAACAGGCAATAGAGCAATGTTCAAAAAGTTGGATGAGAGATATAGGCAACATATTAGATTGGGCAATGGAAGGAAGATCCAAGTAGAAGGGAAGGGAGTTGTTGAAGTGAGCATTACACTTAGGAAGGTCATATTGGTAAATGGTGTTTTGTATGCACTTGAGATGGCACACAACTTGCTAAGTGTGGGCCAGCTGATTAAAAGAGGGTACTTAGTTATATTTGATGATGGTGTGTGCACAATCAAGGAGAAAGGAACTGGTCTCGTCGTTACTAAGACCAAGATGATTGATAACCTCATGTTTCCTTTGAAGATGCAGGATATTGAGGGATTTGCATTCATTAGAAAAGAGGAGAATAATTGAAGAATATGGCACTAGAGATATGGTCATCTCCACCTTGCAGGTATGAAGTTGCTAAAAAGGAAGGAAATGGTGTTGGGACTACCTTAAATTGATGATAGACCTCTATTTATGAAGGATGCTTGTATGGCAAGCAAACACGGAGATCATTCCTAAGTGGACAACATGGAGAGCAGAAAAGCCACTTGAACTTATCCATGTTGATGTTTGTAGACCAATGGAAACAAAAACTGTTGGAGGCAACATGTATTTCCTATTGTTTATTGATGACTTTAATAGGATGAATTGGATATATGTAATGAAAAACAAGTTAGAAGTGTTTGAGAACTTTAAAAAATTCAAGCCTTTAGCTGAAGTAAAGAGTGGCAAGAAACTTAAAACACTAAGGACAGATAGAGGGGGAGAATTCATGTCCAATGCCTTCAAGGAATTTTGTAAAGAACAAGGAATACATAGGGAATTGACAACACCCTATACTCCTAAGCAAATCGGTACTGCAGAAAGAAAGAATAGAACCATAGTGGAGATGGCCAGTAGTATGTTGAAAGCAAAAAGCCTGCCATATATGTTTTGGAGAGAAGTTGTGGTTACTGTAGTGTACTTACTTAATCTTTCTCCTACCAAAGCCTTGCAAAATCTGACTTCATATGAAGCCTAGTATGAATCCAAACCTTCTATTAAGCATTTAAAGGTTTCTGGATCTATTGCATATATGTAGATCATTCACTGTCCAGGCATAAGCTAGATACAAAATCCATCAAATGTATTTTTGTTGGATATCCCTTACAATCAAAAGCATACAGAGTGTACAATCATATTAATGAAAGTATAGCCATAAGCAAAAATATGGTTTTTGATGAAAATAAGTGTTGGGATTGGGATGAGAAGGATAAAAAGAATAATGTTGCTCTGGAGTTGAAGGAAGATAAGCTAGCAAAAGTAGATGTCTCAGAAGCAACAAGTTCACCTCCTAGTAGCTCGACTTCTACACCAGATAACTCAGTCAGACAATCAGGAAGATTTACAAGTACAAGAGGATTAGAGAGTTCAGATCACTGACTGACATATATGTTAGTTGTACTTTTGCTCTTTTTTCTTCAAATCTAACAAGGTTTGATGATGAAAACAAAGAAGAAGAATGGAGAAGAGCTATGGAAGAAGAAATGAATGCCATTGAGAGGAACAACAAATGGGAGCTTGCTGATTTGCCAGAAGGAAAGCAAGCTATTGGCCTGAAATGGATTTACAAAACCAAGTTTCATGCAGATGGGAGAAAATTGAAGTGCAAAGCAAGGCTTGTAGCAAAAGGATATAGCCAGATCCTTGGAGTAGATGTGAAAGAGACATTTTCTCCAGTGGCCAGGTTTGAAACTATTAGAATTATTCTTGCTGTTGCTGCTCATTTGAAGTGGAAATTGTATCAATTTGACGTTAAATCTGCCTTTCTCAATAGAGATTTAACTGAGGAGGTATATGTTGAGCAACCTGAAGGATTTGTTATAGCTGGCAAGGAGGACAAGGTCTACAAGTTGAGAAATGCTCTTTATGGGCTCAAGCAAGCTCTAAGAGTCTAGTATTTGAAAATTGATACATATTTCATTCAGTGTGGTTTTTGCAAAAGCTTTAATGAGCCAACATTGTATGTAAAAAGTAATATAGTTGAAGATTGCATTGTAGTTTGCCTTTATGTGGATGACATAATTTATATGTGATCTTGTGAGACTTTGCTCACTGAGTTTAGAAGGCAAATGTTAAATCAGTTTGAAATGACTGACTTGGGAGAACTAAAGTACTTTCTGGGGTTAGAAGTCAAGCAAGAGGCAGATGGGATCTTTGTATCACAAAGAAGATATGCCTTAGATCTACTAAAGGAAACTAACATGTTGAACTGTAAAAGTGCAGGGACACCATGAACATCAATAAGAGACTAAAAGAGAATGATGGCACAGGTCTTATTGATGGAAAGTAGTACAAAAGTATTGTTGGAGGTTTAATGTATTTGACTCATACAAGGCCAAATCTCTCATTTGCAGTAGGACTGGTATAGAGGTATATGCATTGTCCCACAAAACAACATTTTGGAGCTGCAAAAAAGATCCTAAGATATGTGGCAGGAACAACAGACTATGGATTGTGGTATGCTAGCAATGCAAAGTTTAATCTATCAGGTTTTTAGATAGTGATTGGGCAGTGGTCAAGTGATGACAGAAGAAGCACTACTGGTCATTGTTTCTGTCTTGGATCAACCATGATCACCCGGAGTTCAAAGAAGCAGAAATGTGTAGCATTGTCATCCTGTGAAGCGAAATACATTGCAGTAGCATCAACAACTGGACAAGCAATGTGGCTAAAGAAATTGCTTAAAGACTTGAGAAGAACACAAGAGAAGGCAGTGGAGATCAAATGTAATAGTAGATCAGCCATAACTTTAGCAAAGAATCCGATTCAGCATGGGAGAAGCAAACATATTGACATTAAGTATCATTATGTTAGAGAGTTAGTTACTGTAGAAGAAGTTAAGTTAGTTTTCTACAATACTGAAAGTCAAGTAGCTGACTTATTAACAAAGTCCTTGTGCCTTGCAAAACATAGCTACTTCAGAAACATGATGGGTGTAACCAATTTTGAATCAAAGGGGAGTGTTGATTGTGATTCTTAATTGGTCAAACTAGAAAATAACTAAGTCAGTTAAGCCTTGTTAGTTAGAGAATTTTGTTCCTAGTTTTCAGAGAATAAATAGATGAATATCAGCTTGAAATCCTTTAGATTTTATAGCCATTGTAGCTAGCTTGTTTATTTAAAGTTGTTTCTGCAATTGTACTGATCATTCATTGAGGCAATAATATCAGTCCATTTTCTTAATCTCTTCTTTATCTCTTTCTATGTTTCATTTTCAGAAGCCATTATCTCCAACTGGCTAAATCATAAAGATTAATAGTACAAGAAGAGTGGTTGACAATACATTGGAGTTTTTTCAAACCAGAATCCTGTCTCTCATCTCCAATCCTATGAGAAAAATGCGGTCATCTATCAGCACACCCTTTTAAGAATTTTGCCAAAACCACTTTATCTTAACATTAAGTTTGAAGCAAAATAAAAGTAAACAATGATTCAATTGATCAGCTTATCCCGAATATTTTATTTATGTCACCAGTTACCATAATGAGAACCATGTCAAAAACCTATAAAATAGCATATAATCCACATGTGGCCCCAATATTGTTTATAACAGGCATTTTTAGACCTTATCCTATAGGATATAGTTGACAATCTAACTCTGATAGCACCTAGAAGTGAGTAACCATAAGTTGCTTTAGCCCAGGAAAAACAAAATCCCAATCGTCGTTTGTGTTTTTAATTTCAATCCTAACTGAAACACAAAGAATTTCTTCACCAACAGCTCGATTGGGCGGTCAATTCCAATCAAATAACTCAAGTTCATTAAAAAAATCTAAAATTAGTTTCCAATCTATTAAAATTTCAGTCATATAGTACAAAACAAAAAAAAGCTGAAATTTTCTTATGCATTAGCCAAGATATGATAAATTTAAGACAATTTTTTTCTTGTGTCAACCACCAAATTGTGTATAAAACTAATAAATAGTTACAAGCACATCAATAAGTTCAAGTTGAACATAATTGCTTTCAATCCCACTTACGTTTTAAAAGGAAAAAAAATAGCTAAAAGACAACTGATGTACTTCGAATCTCAATCCTCATCGGCTCAGCTCTCCTTGTGCCCTGCTTACCAAGAGCTGAACCATGGGTAAAACCCATGTGCTTTTACAACTTAAACCCAATATTAGATTGTGGAATTGGAGCCTCTACATTTGTTAAAGTTTGCTCATCCAGTCATCCTCTTCTTGTTGTTTTCTTTCTCTTTCAAGTCTACGTTGCTCTTGCCAGCTAAGAGTTTTGAACTTCTTCTTGGATGGTGGAACAACTGAAGTTTTGCTGCCCGAAATCTATACAGATTACAATGATCACTCTTTGTCTCGATCACTAAAACAATAAGAAATAAAAATAAAAGTTACATACGAAAATTTACAGTTGTTTGTTGATACATACTGCCAACAGATGATAAGCAAATTCCCAAAATCAATGTTCCCTACAAAGGCTACTGTTGAGAAATAAAGTTAGGCACAAAGACTAGGCCCAAAGTGATAGACTCGGTTCATTGTGGAGTAGGCCTACTCAGAGGTTTAAGGATTTATTTGGAGCTTTCATCCAAGGGGCTTCACCCAAACTGTAAGCATATTCGCCAAGCCTGAGCATGGGACATTGACAAGAGGCGAAGAGAGTATCCTTAATAAATGGGTTTGCCTCATGGAAGTATCCTTAATAAATGGGTTTGCCTCATGGAAGTCTGGCAAAGGAATATGAGCGAACTAAGAAATTGCAAGCCATTCCTCACCTTTTTTTTTCATTAAATACTCTTGACATATTAGCAACACGCTTTGTAGATTCTAAGCAAATTTGTCAGCACATGATATACCTAAAATTTAGCTTCGACTGGTACTTAAATCTAATACCTAACCTTATAGACACTCCAATACTTCTAAACCAAAAGTTTACGAATATATTGCATTATCCCTAATCTCTTATCTTCTTGTTTGGAGGGCAAATCATTGCGAGTGAGGAAAGAACAAGGGCGCATGTGGATTGCAAACCAAAGTCTCTTCTTGCTTGGAGGGAAAATCACTGTAAGGAAAGAACAAAAGCGCTTGTAGATTGCAAGTCAAAGCAAGAAGCCCTTGAACTTGAGGCATCAAAAAATAAATTATGGTTGTGCATCTGATTAACTATTAATGATAAAAGATTATTGATGATTATGGCAAACCTAGAACATACTTTGAAAAACATTACCATATGTCCAATGTTTATATATGTTTTAGAATTCATATCAATTTATACTAAATACTAATGCTAGTTTTTATTCTTATAAACAACTCTTTCTACACTTTTTTTTTTTACTTAAAGCTAATATATTTCTCTTAGACCATACCATTGTACTACTAGTTTTAACTCTAAATTTAGTTTCTTAAAGAAAACATTCTAGAGATTTTTTGATAATTACTCCAAAAAAAAAAATTGTATAAAACTAGTTCTCTGTAGTCTGTAATTTCAGATTACAGAGCAAGAAATATGAGTTTTTTTTCCGCCCAAAATCAACTTTAAGGATGCAAATATCAGATTGAAAAAAGCTATATTATCCCATATGCCAAAAGAAGTAGTTAGACCAAATAATAATATACTAATAAACGGTTGCTTTAATTTAAATTCCTTTGAGAGATGTAAGCATACTCTTTCCCATAAAAATTCATGATGTTGGATGTGAAGATTATGCAGATTAGGCATTCCTTTGAGCGAGCAAGCCATAGCAGGAACCAAATCATCATTAAAATTATTGGTATATATAATCAAGAAACTTAGATTATTAAAAATTATCGCTTAAACAGAACCTACAGAGATTAAATGATAAATGTTAGCATAAGTAAGATTGAAACACAATTAGCAAAAACACATCATTTTTCAAAGTTCACTGTTTTGTTTACCTAGTTACGGTCGTAGGTTAAATATAGACTTGTAACATTGCAAATCTTAAGAAGCGGACTTGATAGTTCCTGGTTAATAGTAATATCATGCCTATCTCTTAAAGGATCTATCCTGAGATAGATTCCACTTGTTTGTATATGCTTAAAGTTCTCCAAATAGAATGAATCCATGAGATATATATGCAATACCAGATTATCAAGACTTGGTGCACAAATTTTCAGTGACTTATTGCTAGATGATTGAGATGTCCAGCTTAAGTACAAGTCATTAAGCATATATGCTGATATATTTCACACATTACTGGAGGAAGTTACGGTGGTACTAGAGCTAATGATGCTAATATTCTTTATCCTGTCAATGTTTCGAAGCTGCAATTCCTTAAGGTGCTTGCAAAAAGACGAATTAAACTCATCTAACTTCTTGAGCCAAACATTAGATCAGTGAATTACTGACCCAATAAAAAATTATCATTGCATAATATAATTTAGTATATGAATCAGTAGAGTTATAAAAATCAGTATATAGCAAGCAATCGAGGTAAATGAAATAACATAAACCAAATAGAATTTAAACAAAACATTGCTCAATGTCTGGAATATGAATAAACATAAACATTAAATGATAGCATTTTCAGAGTAGTTGGTAGACATGTTTGTTTATTTGTTTTATTCTTTTTGAAGGAAAAATTGTTGTTAGTTTGAAGTACTGGAAATAAAACTATTTTAGCAGTAGAAGACTTGTTGTAGTCATCTACTTTTTCTTTGATCTTAGAAAAACAAACGAGATGAATAAAGGATGGTCATCTTCGTCAAAGCTCTAGCATGCTTAAGCAAGTACTTTATGAGCTCTAACTCATTATCCCCATAAAAAAAAAAAACCTCCATCTTCACTTTCTTCAATTGACGAACAAAAGGTAGGTTTTGAGACTCCCAATATGTTGTAGTAAATCAATGCGATTTCAGTTTCAATTTTGTCAACTGAGAGAAAAGATCAAAAAGTTAGGCCAAATAACAACATAATCATCATTTAAATTGGTGGTATATATAATCAAGAAACTCAAATTATGGAAGATTAATGGTAGGCAACCCTGCTTAAACAGAATACAGACGTTAACAGATGAATGTTATCACAAGTAAAATCCAAATAGTTAACAACAAAACACAACATGTAAAAGTTTATTGTTATATTTACCTGATTACATTCGTAGTTTACATATAAACTTGTAATCATGTCTATGTTGTGAAGTAATCTTGAGAAATTCTGATTAGTAGGAATCTCACCCTTATCTAACAAAGGATCTAGTGTGAGATAGATTGCACCAGCTTGTAGAAGATTCAAGTTCTCCAAGCAGTATGAATCCATGAGATATTTAGATAATGTCAAAGCACTAAGTTTTGGTGCACAGATTTTCAATGACTTTTTGCCGAAAGAATAAGATGTTCAGTTTAATTTCAAGTAATTAAGCATATCTGCTAATATACTTATATTGCACAGATTACTGGAGGAAGCTATAATGGTAAAATGTTGAAGACTAGAGCTACTGATGCTAATATTCTTTATCCTATCAACATTCTGAAGTCGTAATTCCTTAAGATGCTTGCAGAAAGACGAAATCCAATCTCCAAAAGTCTCATTATTATTTGTAAGATTTGTCAAAGATGAGGATTCAAGATTACAGAAGCCACTCGAGGAGACAAATTTATCAAGAATACCTCCATTCAAATTCACTTTTAATTCTTTCAAAGATTCACATCGAAACAAAGGAAGTGGCAACGAGAAAATGTCTTCTTTATTAAGGATGATTACGAGATTAACAAATTCAATCTTACATCCTATTGCATAACGCAACCATGTAAAGATACGGTATCTTTCATTGGCATTGGCATTAGTAAAAGGCCATTTAATAGATAAGCGGTTGGTCACCATAGATCCCTTGCGTTGAGCCAAAAAATTCCTCTCCATAAATTTTAGTAACTGCACTCTTTTAGTTGAATTGTCTCTCCATGACATGCCATCAAGAGTCGAGAAAGGAACAGATGTGCATAATTCTCTTAGGCTCCGTTTGGAGAGTCTGGAATTGGAGTTGGAATTGAAATTTTTAATTCTAGTGTTTGACAGCTATCTAGAATTAGAATTGGAATTCTAACTATAATTCCATAGAATTGTAATATAACTAAAAAATTAATTCCACAATTCCATTCTCAACCCATTAGAATTACAATTCCATAATCACTGCTACAATTCTCTCTCCCACCGCCACCTCCAGCACCACCACCATCACCACCTTCGGTGACAGTGGTTCGCCACCACCGATGACGATGGTTCGTGGTCCAGAGCCACCACCGGCGATGGTGGCTAGCTTGACAGTCATCACTAGCGATGATGGCTCGTCGGACCGTCATTGCCAGCAACGATGACTTGCCTGACCGTCATCGACGGCGATCCACCACCACCACCGATGGTCCACCACTACTTCTAACTCAAACAAACGCTTTCATCGTCACCAATTTTTTATTTAATTTCAATTTCAATTCTAATTTTTTGTGTGAAACAAATGTTATAATTACAATTTCAACAGAATTCTAAGAGAATTAGAATTGAAATTGAAATTCTCAATTCCAATTCCAATTCCAATTCTTGTCCCTAAACGGAACCTTAGCTTTTTTGAAGTAAGGGACAACTTTGCAAGTTCTTGCATTTGGAAGAAGAAAAGGATGTAATGGGCAACATGGTCAGGAAGATTGTTAATTCTGTCTCTATCCCTTCTTTTGGATTTTATAATAGTTCCCATTAACCTGAATGACCAACAATCATCACAAAATTGTAAAGAAAGACAAATTGATAATATAAACAGAAAACTTACAATTTTGAAAGTCTAGAGCAAACACCAATTTTGTTTCCATGGTCTTGAACTCTTATGTATTGCATACTCTACCTCTGTAGCAAAACACTAACAACACAAATATGACTCTTATATCCGTTTTTTCTCTAGTGGAAATGTAACTATAAATACCATAAATTTAAAAAATATTATGTAAGAGCAGTTATGTAACGATACTATTACACCCATTTTTTAATGAAAAAAGAAATCGTCAAACCTATGGATGACTATGGGACAAGTGGGGCGGGGGCAATCATCCCCATTATCATCCCTGTCTTAGTGGGGAATCCCATTCCCATCCCCGCTTCATAAATGGAGATAATTTAGTTTTTATCCTATGGGAATCCCTATCCCACGAGGATTTTCATTCCCCACTTGAATTTTATATTATTAAATTTATATTTATTTATAAAATTCATAAATAATAACTGAAAATAAGAATAAATTTATTTAAAAAATATTAATAAAATTCAGAGATATAAAACATTAATTAAATATAATTAAAATGTAAATATGTTTAATACATTAAAAATATTTTGCAATGTTAAAATATTAAAAATTTAGCATATATAAAAATATGAGAGGACTTAAATAAATTGAATTCAATAAATGCAAAAACTTTCAAGAAATTTTAACAATTTCATAAACGTCTCTGCATTTAAAAATTCATTACATGAATCAAATATAAATTTAAATAGACAATTTGCATTTGTTAAAAGAATAATTATTATTATTTAATATAATGAAATAAATAAACAATAATATATAATTTTGAATGATAAAAATTAAAAATTCTAATACATATGTGTTTATATATATATATATACATAAAATGATAACTAAATAATATAATTTTATAGTAGGTATAATTATATAATTATAATATCAGGTCTCTACGAGAATGGAAATGAGTATTTCCACGGCATGGAAAATACATTTCCTATCTCCAACCCCAATAAAAGAAAAATAGGAAATCCTCACCCATCCGAGATAAATCCCTACAAAAAATAGGGAATTTCTGCCCCATTATCATTTCAAACTCAAACTCAGACCGGTCTTTATGTAACGAAAATTTGGACACCCATTATCATTACACTCATTTTTTTTAATGGACATAAAAAATTTTCAGGCTTAACAACTGTTACATAACGGTCAGCCATTATTTTGTAACGTAACGACCATTACTATAATATTTTTCTTTAACAATGTCAACAACTTGATCTAGTGTTTTTTTGTTCTGTTACCCATTTCCACAGTATATGGGGATCAAAATTTTGGAAATCAAGATGAGAAATAATCTCTCTTAAAAATTCCTTCTGATATTAATAAGATAATAACACTAGTTAAATTATTAATTTTGGTCAAAATTTTATATATATTAAGTCTTTATTTATGGGGTATTATGCTTATTAATTAGTTGTAACTATTAAATTTAGTGATTTGTATCAATATTTCTCATTTTGTAATTTTTTACAAAAAAATTATTTAACAATTGTTGTTACATTATGATTACAACAATCTCGTTATACATAATAACAATTTCGAAAGTGATTGCAAATGCGATTTAAATCTACGATTATATCTCTTGCTTTATATATTACTATTACATTAGATTGTTATGTAGGCAAGACTTGCTCTTTTCCATAATCACTTATTTGGTTTAGTAAAATAATAATAATAATAATAATAATAATTACATATTACCTCTCGCTCTATGTATTATTATTATTCTTTGTTACAAATCAGTTATTTGATTTGGAAAAAACAAAACAGTAGAATCTATGAAGTTTATGGAATTTATCACCCATTAAAATTTGTCATTTGAATGAACGAGAAATTTGTATATCCACATATTAATATATAAGATCTGAATAAAATCTCAGATTCGAATTCTTTCTTGATATTAAAAAATATATATATATGAGATTTTAAAAAGGGTATTTTTTTTTTTTCAATTTCATAATAATAAACAAGAGAGATTAAAAATCAATGAAATTAAACACCCTAGAATTTTGATAAAAGTCCTCAATTAGCTAAAGAGATATTCAGTTTAGTAATAGAAAGTGAACATAGTGTGCATGACACTGAAGGTTACAGAAAATTATCTTATTATAAACCCTTAACTAAAACCCTACCGAGAAAAACAAAAACAAAAACGATAATTTGATCTATTTGCAATATCAAAATAAGATGAATAATTATTCAAAAGTAGAAAGAAGGCTAAAAAGGCTTACCTGATTTGAATTGAAGATTTCGCAATTTGCCAATCGCCAGTAAGATATTTGAGAAGAGAATTGTATGTGTTATATATACATATATAAGAAATACAAATCAATCACTGATAAGACATTAATTAAGGTTTCCAATTTGATTTAGTAAAGGGTGTAGGGGCAAATAAACTCTTATATTATATCAATTTTCTTAATTAAATTTTTTTATTTAATTATAGTATAATTAAATCTTTATAAATTTTATTTAGATGGAAAAGTTAAATTTTTATTCAAATTGAATTTATTTGAATCAAATTAAAAAATTTAAGAGTTTATTTGTAATTTTATCCTTTTTTTTAAGTAACCTTATATATTTTATTATTAATTATTCTAAATTTTTCATTATATAATAAATTTTTTATTTATTTAATTTAATAAATAAATAAATTATTTAATAATATTATACTTGAATTATATATTTTAGAATTTATAAAATAATTTTATTTTATTTATTTTTTTAGTAATAGACAGTATCTGAGTGATTTTCTGAAATTCATTTTTTTATTCTAGTTAAATTTGTAAATAAAACAAAAAAATTCATTTATGATATAATCTTAATAATTAAATCCAAATTAGTAAGAAAATATAAGATATGTGCTTTAATAAATAAAAAATTTTATAATTTTTTATTATCAAATATCATTAATTTAAATAATTTAATTTAATATTTATAACAAATAAAATAAAATTAACTTCAAAAATTAGTCTAGTTGATAAATAAGTTTGCTCATTTTTCTTATTAATTTAGGTTTAATTATTAAAATTATATCATAAATAAGAATTTTTTTTTTATCATAATACTATTCATTGCTAAAAAAAATAAATAAAATAAAATAATTTATAATTTCATAAATTCTAAAATATCTAATTCAAACATAATATTATTAATAAATGATTTATTTATTAAATTAAAATAGACAAAAAATATATTGTAAAAAATTTAAAAAATGAATAAATAATAAAATATATAAGATTAATTTGAAAAAAAAAAAGTAATGATATAAATAAGTTCTTAAATTTTTTAATTTGACTGAAATAAGACTTATTTGGAAGGAAACTTAACATTTTTATTTAAATTAGATTTATTCGAGTTAAATTAGAAAATTAGGAGTCTAATTACATCATAATTAAGCAAAAATACTTAATTAAGAAAATTGAAATAATTGAGAGGTTTAATATGTTGGAAAAGGAAAAAGGAAAAAAAAAAAATGCATATGAACCGAATAGAGTAAAGATGAATAGAGATAAAATCAACCAACGTTTATGATATGAAAAATTATTCTTAATTTATATTTTCTGTAGCACTTCATTTTTATTAAAGTTTAAAAATTTAAATTGACTTTTAATATTTTTAATTATATTTAATCAGATTCAAAATATTTTAGAGTTAAATCAATAATTGACATTTAAAATTGTTCCAACCAAATACAAAATTATTTTCAGGGTAAAATTAGTTTCTAAATTTTAATTTTTTTAAAGTAAATTAGATCTATTTAAAAAGAATTAAAAAATAAAAATAAAACTAATTTTAATAAAAATGAGAATTATTTATATTATGTTTCCATTTTGTTAGGGATGGCAACAGGTAGGACAAGGGAGTCATCCCCATCCCATCCCTATCTTAGCAGATAATCCTTATCTTTGTCTCCGTCTCACATACAAAAATAATTTAGTCTCCATCTCCATTCTCATAGAGATTCTCATTTTCTACTTAAATTTTATGCTGCTAAATTTATATGTATTTATGAAATTTATAAATAATAACTAAAAATAAGAATAAATTTATTTAGAAAATATTAATAAAATTTAGGCACACAAAATATCAATCAAGGCACACAAAATATCAATCAAACATGATCAAAATGTAAATATGTATAATGTATTAAAAATATTTTATAATATTATTTAATAAAATATTTAAAAATATTCTATAATTAGTAAAATAGAATTAGACTTTTTATTTTCTTATTTTTATAAAAATTTTAATACATAAATGTTATATATATAAAAGTAACTAAGTAATTATATTAGATATATTTATATAATTGTAATATCGGATCCCCAAGAGGATGGAGACGAAAATCTCTTTAGGGCAGGAAGTACACTCTCCATTCCCAATCTCTTTAGGACAAAACATACACTCTCCATTCCCGCTCCATTTCTGCTAACGAGAAAAAATACTCCATATCCCCACTCTATGAAAAGATAAATTGAAAAACCCCAATGTCATCCCTAATTTTTGTTGACATAATAGATAATAATGCATAATCAAGTCCCATTATTTGCACTACTTGATTAATCAATTTTCTTCTTGAAAATTAAAAAAAAAAAATGCTTAGGGAAGAAAAAAAAAGTATAAGGAAAATGTACAAAAATAAGACAAAATCCATTTTATAAGAATCAATATTTAATATGAAAATGTCTGAAAGTTATTTTAATTACTATTTTTTAGAAAAATAATATATATATAAATATATATATATATATATATATATATATATATATATATATATATATATATAACACTCCTTATGAAGTTAAAAAAAAATCAAAGTAAAAGAAAAATTAAATAAAATGTACTATAATTAGGTAAACAATTTAATAAGGACAAAATATAGTCAACTTGAATAATGTAAAAACGAAATGAAAGGTTCAAAATTTAAAAGAAAATGTTCATACTTCACCTCCAAAAATTTTCTCTACAAAAGTAATCTAAATAAAACAAAAAAATTAAAATAAAATAGAAAAATGTGCAAGCCTGCATATGTAGAAGTAATGCCTTCCATGGCCATCCACAAAATTATTTTCATATCCAGAAATTTTGATTGAACTGGACCAATAGTCTTGTGAGCGTCAGCTTACAACTGTGAAAAAATGGCAAAAGATTAACAGCTATGATCCATTTATCATCTCATCCTTACAGTTACATTTAAGGAGTTCATGCACTAACACCGCTGTTCAATAAGGTATTGATCTCGCCGATTATATTAACCGGTCTTCCATCAAACATAGATGAAAGGGTACTCTCACAAAGTTTCTTCAGTTTCCTGGTTTTTGCAAGTGCTGCTTCCTGCAACCAATACAGCATTTACTCAAATTTTCTTTCTTGAAATTAAAAAATGCGGATGTTTATCAATGCATTGATTTATTTTTCAGTCAACAAAAAAATTAAGTGCGTTTTCACACTTATTTCTCTCCAGATAAGAGGATAATAAAATGCAAATAATGCAAGCCCTGCATCCAAAAACCTGAATCCAGATCAAAATCAATCAATAGTGCATTGATAAACAATAGATCTTTATTACGATCTCCAAACCTAAAAAATCTCCAAACTTCACATCATACTCTTTCGAGTAAAAGTTTCCTAAAGCTAAGCAAATATTAACACAAAGACTTGAAATCTGACAACATGATGCGCAACAGTAGTTGGAAATCATATGGTCTATACACTCTTGTTAGAGCACAAGCGAAACAATTACTAATTTCTGAAAGTTAACAAAGGTATTTTCAAGGACAAGTTGACATTTAAGTTATAAAATTTCATGGAACCATGGTCTTTTCTCATGAAGTTAATTATTTGACAGGGGGTAAAAAAAAAAATTAAACTACAGATTTGTGTTAGAGAGAGGATACTTCAGTTCAACTTTCAATTTGCATTTGTTTCTTAATTTTATATGTGAATGAAAAAAGATGTCCATGCTTAAGAAAGAAAAATGAGCAGCAAAGAAAGAGAGAATCATCCATAGACTATAATAGATCCAAATTAAAAACTATCAAATATGACACTCTTTTACTCTTATCTAGAAGAACTAAAAGGGCTGGCATAAATTATTAAAGCAAGAGGTTTTATGAATAGCGCAACCAGAGAAAACGAAAAGAATCCCTTAATACAGTATAATATGTACTTTTATCCAGAAGCACAATCTATTTTATAATGTAAAGAAAACTCACCAGCTTTGGCCATGATGAAGATAAAGAATTGTGAAGCTCCATGCGTTTAGCAGCCAAGTCCTTCAACCCCTCTTTTAACTTCAACTCATGATGTTTCTTTTCCTCCAATGTACTTACCAGTCTGTCCAAAAATCTGGAATGCAGACATGTTAAGAGTTAAGTAGCATTACAACTCATCACATGAAAAATACAAAATCAATACATTAAAAGATACAGTAGTGTTGACTTATAAATATTTTCAGATCTCCTAACTTGATTTTACGAGTGATTTGTGTGATTATGTATTATTTCTTCTTTAGTATTCTTTCCTAATTTAGGATTTGGTTAGTGTATAAATTTGATTCTTGTACAGAAGTTAATAGTATGAATGAAATAAGAGACTTCTCTCTTTCTTAACATGGTATCAGAGCTACCATCCCTAAGGGCTTGATTTTTTATTTCGGTCGTTTTCTCTGGCGTACCTGGTCTTTCCGGCGAAGAGAAAACAGAAGCAATACTCAAATCAAATGGCCTATAAGTGTGCGTTATCGCCACTGCCCTCATAGAACAGCTACCCAACCTCAATCGTTGCCAGCCAGAAGAATCGTTGCCAGAGCATCTATGCTCCACCTGACAGATCGATCGCCGACGCATACAAACTTCTGCGGTGACATTTTTTCCACGGGACTTTGACCAATCTGACTCTCCTAAAGGTTGCGACTCTGACCAGGTGCATAGTCTACCGTTTTTTACCTTCCAATCTGAGGGTCTTCCCTTTCTGTTTTTTTGCTGATTTGAGGTCGATCAACCGGAGATTCTGGAGTTTTCGTTTCTGGTTTTTTATTTCCAGAACTGGTGAGAACAAGTTTTGGGATCTTATTTTGAGATTTGCTTTTCCCAATTTTGGCCTTCTGGTTGTCTATTTTCATTCTTCAGTCTTGATTTGCTGAGTTACTCAATTTTGGTCTAGTCTACTGGGTTTTATTGTGTGTCTACTGGTTTGATTTGGTTTGGATCTGCTGGTCTGATTTTCATTTGATTTGGTTTGAATCTGGTGGTTTGGATCTTCCTTGTTTATGTCTTTTATTTTCCTCACTTCCAATTAATTTATCTAGTTAGTAAGAATGGCTGATGATATAACCCAAAAAATAAATGAAAATTCATCAAAACAAATTAGTCCTGTTAAATTAGATGTAACTAATTATCTAGCATGATCTAGATCATGTTTGTTGTTTATTCAAGCTAGGGATTTACAAGGATATCTTAAT
Source organism: Aleurites moluccanus (assembly GCA_948193065.1). Classification (NCBI taxonomy): domain Eukaryota; kingdom Viridiplantae; phylum Streptophyta; class Magnoliopsida; order Malpighiales; family Euphorbiaceae; genus Aleurites; species Aleurites moluccanus. The sequence goes on along the minus strand of CANXYC010660465.1, from coordinate 95,099 downwards.
GGTAAAAAATCAAAAACAAAAACATCTCAGTCATCCGGCCAACAATGAGACTCAGAAAATTCGTTGGTCATGTCATGGTTTAGTAATTCTATGTAGCCTCAAATTGCAAAAGGTTATCTATTCCTTAATTCTGCTTCGAAAATTTAGAATGCCGCAACCTAAACATATTCACAAGTGGATAATGATGCCCAAACCAAATTTATGAGATACGCAACAAAGTTCAGGCAACTAAGCAAGGTGAGATGACTACCGCTCAATATTTTGCTGAGATGAGTAGTTTATGGCAGAAACTTGATTATTACCAAAACTTTGAAGCCGAATGTACTGACGATGCAGTGAAATGCCAAAAACTAGTAGAAAAATATCGTATTTATGATTTCTTTGTAGGGTTGAATATGAAATTCGATCAAATTCAGGTTCAAGTTTTTGGTAGGGATCCTCTTCCATCTCCCAGACAGACTTACTCTTATGTACAACAAGACGAAAGTCGTCGGACTGCTATGGTACAAACAGTGTCGGTAGAGAAAGCTGGATTACTGGTGAATACTTCACAATCTAAACAAAATACTTTAGGGTCATAAGATAAAGACCAATTGTTGTGTGACTATTGTGGTAAGCCTAGACATACGAGAGAAAGCTATTGGAAACTCTATGGACGCCCTACTCAAGGTTGTGGCGGAAGGCAACAAAACTCTACCAGACCTCAGACACGTCAGGAGCAACAGAGTTCTAACAGACCCCAAGCTTCTCATGCTGATATTATTAGTTCATCCAATGGAACCTCTACAGCGGAAGGTTTCTCTAATGATGAAGTACAAACCCTTAGGCGTCTCTTATCAAAACTTGATTCTAGTCCCTCAGTTGCCTCTTCCAATTTTGTGAAATCAAATACTGCTTTACTTGCAACACTTGATGATTCCTGGGTGATAGATTCAGGAGCAAACAGACATATGATAGGCTTTTTAAAACATTTTTTTAACCTATTCACCTTGTTCTAACAAAAATACTGTTCGAATAACTGATGGCTTCTTAGCTTCTATTTTTGGAACAGATTCTCTTAAGTGCACTCCTACAATTAATTTAGCCTCTATTATCCATATTCCTTCTTTTCCTACTAATCTCTTATCTGTCAATGCTATTACAAATACTCTGAACTGTAAAATTGAGTTTTATCCTACTCATTGCATTTTACAGGATCTGACCACAGGGAAGACGATTCGATTTGGTAAACTACGTGATGTGTTATATATTCTTGAAGATGCTCTAGGTCCCTTCATATCCAAAGTTTTGTTAGTAGATTTTAAAACTGTTGCTCATCATGAAATAAAACAGTAGCATATGAGATTAGGCCACTCTTCTTTTTCTGTAATTCAAAGACTTTATCCTAACTTATTTCAAAACTGCCAGCTATATACTTTATTTTGTGATGCGTGTGAATTTGCTAAACACACTAGACATTCCTATTCTTCTAGTAATTATAAGAGTTTAATTCCCTTTATTACTATTCACTCAGATGTTTGGGATCCTACTTCTACTGTTTCGTTGTCGAGTTATAGATGGTTTGTTACCTTTATTGATTGTTGCACTAGACTGACTTGGATGTACTTAATGAAAACTAAAGATAAAGTATTCTCTTGTTTTAAATCTTTTCATGCTATGATTATCACCTAATTTGTACTAAGGTAAAAATTCTACGATCTGACAATGGTACAAAATATATGAATAGTGTATTTCGTGCATATCTAGATTTTAAGAGTATTATACATCAAACTAGTTGTGCCAACACTAGTGCTCAAAATGGATTTCTGAGAGAAAAAATAGGCATTGGTTAGAAGTTGTCAAGTCTCTTATGTTTACTATGAATGTCCCTAAGGTTTATTGGGGTAATGCAGTCCTTACTGTTGCGTACCTTATTAACATAATGCCTCTTAAGAGTCTCAACTTTAAAAATCCTTTAGAAGTCTTAAAAGGGAGTAATTCATATACTGTTCCACCTAAAGTATTTGGTTGTGTGTGTTTTGTGCATCATAAGACTGACAATAAGTTGGATACTCGAGCTATGAAGTGTATATTTGTAGGATACTCTAACACTCAAAAAGGTTACAAGTGTTATCACCCTCCTTCTACAAAGTATTTTGTAAGCATGAATGTTACCCCTTTAGGGAATCTGAGCAGTATTTTCCTTCACCCCACGCTCCTCTTCAAGGGGAGTATAAGAAGAAAGAGGAAGTACTAGTACCTACTCATTTACAGATTATGAGCTCTGAACAGGATTCTGAAAAAACATAACAAAAGAAAGGGAGACTGGATAGACCAGATTCAAAAACATACAATCATAAGATCAAGAATAATGTCATCACAATTGTTGTACCGGATCCGATGTCAACATTGTAGTCAGTTCCTGGAAACACATGTAGTGAGTCTTCTTTAACTCCTGATTCTGATTATGTAAATCCTGATAATGAGCCTATAACTAATGAAATTGATGTTCCTATAGCTATCCGAAAAGGAGTAAGAACATGTACTAAACATCCCATTTCTAAATTTGTTTCTTATGACTCCTTGTCTACCTCCTTTAGAGTCTTTGTATCGTCTATATCTTCTGTTTCTATTCCACAAGATTGGCAGGAAGCAGTTCATGACAAACAGTGAAAGGAAGCAATGACGGAAGAGATGAAAGCCTTAGTAAAAAAACAAAACCAAGGAGCTTGTCACTGCTCCATTGGGTAAGGAACCAGTTGGATGTAAAAGGGTGTTCACTGTAAAACATAGAGCAGATGGATCGATTAAGAGGTATAAAGCCAGATTGGTCGCAAAAGGCTTCACTCAGACATATGGAGTAGACTACCAAGAAACTTTTTCACCTGTTGCAGAAATGAATACCATCAGTCTTGTTGTCGTGTGCAGCTAATCTTGATTGGAATCTACACCAGTTTGATGTTAAAAATGCTTTTTTGCATGGAGAATTAGAGAAAGAGGTATATATGGAAATACCTCCAGGGTTTCATAATGAGAAAACAAAAGGGAATGTTTGCAAATTAAATAAAGCATTATATGGATTAAAACAATCACCAAAGGCATGGTTTGATAGATTGAGTAAGGCCATGATGTCTTTTGGGTATTCTCAAAGTAATGCTGATCATACCTTGTTTATTAAACACTCTAATGGGAAACTTACCCTGCTGATTGTCTATGTAGGTGATATGGTGGTAACTGGGAATGATAAGGAAGAAATTGCCTGTTTGAAGAAGTTATTGGCTAATGAGTTTGAAATTAAGAATTTGGGAAAGTTACGATATTTCCTTGGTATAGAAGTTGCTAGGTCAAAGAAAGGGATTTTGATTTCTCAAAAGAAGTATATCTTGAATCTCTTAGAAGAAACTGGTATGTTGGGGTGTAAACCTGCATATTTTCTTATTGAGGCTAATCATAAATTACAAGCTGGCTTGAGTAATCCAGTGGAATTAGGAAAATATCAGAGGTTAGTAGGAAGATTGATTTATCTTTCACATACTAGACCTGATATCGCCTATGCTGTAAGCGTAGTTAATCAGTATATGCATGATCCCCACAATTCTCATCTTGAAGCAGTTTTTCGTATCTTGAGATACCTGAAGGCTGAACCAGAAAAAGTGTTACTATTCTCTAAGCATGGCCACTTAAGATTGGAAGCATATACAAATGCTGATTGGGCTGAGTCTCCTGATGATAGAAGATCAACATCTGGCTATTGTACTTTTGTGGGTGGAAACCTAATTACTTGGAGAAGTAAGAAACAGAATGTAGTGACTCGGTTGAGTGCTGAAGCGGAATATAGAGTCATGGCTCAGGGTGTTTGTGAGTTACTTTGATTAAAGAAGATTATGGAAGAATTACAATTGACAGAGAGAAATGATCTATCCTTATTTAGTGATAGCAAGACTGCTATTGGTATTACTCATAATCCAGTTCAGCATGATCGAACAAAACATATTGAGATTGATCGGCACTTCATAAAGGAGAAAGTTATGCAGGGCTTGCTGAAACTTATTCATATAATCTCAGATAATCAAATTGTTGATATACTCACTAAAGGACTGAATGGCAAGCAATTCCACAAATTAGTTTCCAAATTGGGTATGTGCAATATCTATGCACCAAGTTAAGGGGAGTGTTCACTTATAAATATTTCCAGATCTCCTAGCTTGATTTTAGGAGTGATTTGTATGATTGTATATTGTTTCTTCTTTAGTATTCTTTCCTAATTTAGGATTTGGTTAGTGTATAAATTTGATTCTTGTACAGAAGTTAATAGTATGAATGAAATAAGAGATTTATCTCTTTCTCAACAAGTATTATGATAGAAAAAATATGTACTCAAATAAGTTGTAGTCACTAAATCCGTCAAGGTCAAGATGACTTCCAAAAACACCTTGCTCCCCAGAAATAATAATAATAATAAAACAAAACAAAAAGAGAAGGCAAGAAAAGCCTATTTTCAATGTCTCTGTAAGTATTGCATGTGACTTTTGAGCAAGTACTGTCACGAAATTGTTATTATACCTTTCAAATCCACTTTCGGATTTTCAAACTTATATAATGTGATAATAAGCTACAATCTAGGCCTATGTTACGGGTCAAACGGATAATTCTGATAACTTGAGTCTTGGACCAACTTGACTAGTAAGCTTACAGCAGTGGTGTGTCTAGTGTGATTCTCAAACAGCAAATACAAGCATTTAACAATTTTGAGTTTTCCCCCACAACTAGTAGTAGTATTGAGAAGATGCATCAAGAAAAGGAATTTAGTTTGTTTATCAGATTCTGACCTGTAAATTTTCATGAACTAGAAAGGAAAATTCCATAGAGCCTGCCTCAGATTTCTACTATTAATTTCTTTTGCAAAACAACACAAGGAAGTTTTCTTGAAAGTTTCAGAGTATATTACTAAAAAAATGAAAAAGTAAAGAGATAAAAACCAATGTAAATTGTCTGGCAGCACCTTTTGGAGTTGAGAATCATTATCAAGTCTCGCGTTTTCCGATTTGTTAACAAGGAAATGACCAAGAATACATCAGACAACATTGTCCCGATAGCATCAGGAGTATACTGATGCAGCACCAAGGGAGCAACTGACTGGACTTGATGTTGCAGGGACAAAGTTTCTTCATTTCTCAATTCCGCCAATCGTTGGCTCAAAAATGCTTTCATCTGATATGGGGCACAATATCAAATATCAATAAATAATAATAACAACAACAACAATAATAACAACAATAAAATTAATAATAATAATAATAAATCACAGCATAATAATGATAATGTCACAGAAACATAAGCCAACCAGGTGCTGAAATGCAATAAGTATGCCTACCTCGTATAAATCATCAAGAAGTTTATTCCTGTACTCAGTCTCCAAAAGCTGGCTCCTTTCTTCCTTCACTCCTGGGGGGTTGTGAGTCGAAGAATCTGGAACTCGAATCGGACCTTCCAGGCTAATATTTGGCATACTGACATCATCAATGACATCAACCTCAGGTGTTTCAACACTAATATCCCAAGATATTTCTGATACAGAAACCTCTGGATGCAAGCTATCTTCCCCTTTATCTAATGGGATTTTATCAGATTCTACAGCTTCATTTTGTGATGAATTCTGTAAGATGTCACTAGCATTCACAATTTCATAAGGACCCAAACCATTACCACCATCTGTTTCTTCCATAACACCAATATCCCAATCAATTTGAGCACTATCAACAGAAATATCCCAGTCAATTTTATCTGTAATAGCTTCCTCTCCTCTCACATGGCCTGATTCATCAAAACTTAGTTGAACATTCGTAGCACCAAGGATCTCGGGGCCAGCAGAAACATTTAGTGATGGGGGATTTTCATGAATATCTTTCAAGTTCAATAACACTGTCAATGAAGATTTCTGCAAATGCATTTACAAGTTGAATTAATTTATGAAACAAATTGATATAATAAACATTTATCTGCAAAAACCGGCATAATTACAAATTTTCCTTCAAACCTTCTTTGTCTTTTTCCATGTGGTCCCTAATGATAATTTGGTGCAATATAACAGAATAACTGCCATACTATATAAAAAAATGGATAATAACTTGCCATCTAGACTGTCCCAAAAAAAAGCACTTAAATGCATGTGGGCCAATCATTACCACACAAATAAAGATGATGAAACTCAGTTGAACACACCTAATGCATTGATCAATGAAGAAAGGACATGCATCAAGTAGGACCTGTAAAAACTAATTTAATATGATAACTGGGCACAAATAAAAGAACTAAGTTTTATCACTATTTTGTACAGTAATGATCAGCAAAGTTTCCAGACCCAGCCAACCTTTGAACTGAAGAAAGTAGAGGGTTTACGTGTTATAGATTCAACTCGGAGTCAAACAAAATTGAACCATAATTGAATTAAATACTGTATAAAATATATTAAAAGTAGTATAGTTTATTAAAAATCACAAGTCAATTAAAAAATAACAAAATCTTATTCAAATTTGTGAGCAAATTACAAGATAACTATACTCAAGTTTCACTATAATGAATTTTTTCCAATAAATAATTTGAAATATTTTAAAATAATAACATTCTATAACAGAAAAAATTGTTGAAACAAATTTCTTAAAAAAAAGGAAAAAAATGATGTTAGAAAAAAATAGAACAGCTTGCATAGATAACAATATATAATTTTACTAACCTTACTAAATAATAGAAGGAGATGAAATTATTTGTGCAAATATAGTTAAACAACAATATTTAATTTGGAAAAAGAATCATGATATGGTTGTTAAGCTCCATGGAAAGTGACACTGAAAGCATGTTGGGAATTCTAAAAAAAAAAAAAGATGGTGCCAGCTTACGTAACCCTCTATTTTGCTCCCCTGCCTACTCAAACCAGGGACTGGGCCACCAGTTCACCTGTTCCCCATCCAATTCGAGAAGGTCAAGAAGGGTTTGGAAAGCAGATTAGACTGGTCACTGAGCCAGTTCTCATTATTTGTCCTGGGCTAAAACTATTGCTTAGGAGAACTAGAGGGAAAAAGAATGTATTTGTCTGTCTTACATCCTTCTCTGTGTGAACATCTTTGACGAAAGTGGAATAATACTCTATTGCCTGCAACATAGAATTACTATTTATAACTTGTAGAATCCTGCCAAATATGCTTGGTAATGATTTTGCAGTCTCTAAGAGTTCAGATCTAACATTGTTTCCCTGCAGATTGAAATAAAATTACTTAATTAATGACCATAAGAACAAAGACATATCTATCCAATTTTACTATCAGTAGAAAGGCCAAGGTATAAACCTGCAATCCTAGCTCTTGACAAGCCTCAACATATTTAGCTGCTGAAAGAGATGCACTTCTTTTTATATCAGTTTCCTTGCGCTCTAGTTCCGCTAGTTGTTGCTGGATCTTTTGAACCTGCTTTTTTTGATACAGTCTTCAACATTTAAAGAAAAAAAAGATCCAATACCAACAACCCAATTGGCATAGTAAGTACTCTATATTCTGCTTTAAAATCAAGTAGGCAACTAGAAGAATGGAGACTTACATTTCATAGTTTACATTTTGAATTATTATTTGTGCAGCCTCACCTAGGTAGATATAGTCTTTCTCAAAAGAATGCACAATTGCCTCCCAAGCACCCTAAAGAAGAATAGAATGTATTTAGCAATCATTACAGAAATCTAATTTGAGAGAGAGAGAGAGAGAGATGAGATGACTGTCTTACAGCAGCACCTGATAGCCGGCCGAATATATTCCGGCTTTCTGGAGTCTTTTTCACAAGAATATCATAAATTTTCTTGGCCTCTAAGTAGCCAATCCCTGAAAATGGTGCACCAATGATCATACACCAGAAAGTTTGCAATAGTAAATAACTCAGCAACAAAAGAGGATAATCCTTTGAGCTAAATGGAGCTTAGATTTAGAAAGCTTTTTGACAGATATATATATATATATATATATATATATTCTGCAAATGGAACAAAACAAGAAATTCATAAATCAATGCCTCAATATTTCGGAAGCATTTGGAACAAATAATTGAATTTGGGTCAACATTAAGTCTTTGACTATGATTCATAAGCATAATCACGTGTATCCCAGACTACATTTCCTACGCAGAGTTCATTCAATAAGAACTATTACCATCACTGTAGCTGTCACACAGAAAAAAAGAGAATTAGTTATCAGTAAATAAGTAGAATGATTACACTGATCGTGCTCAAGTTATAATGCTTCCTTCTTAAGAATGTAATGGGGAGTTCTGAAATCTGAACCTTCTTTAAACAATTCGAGTACGCTGCACAGATTTAGTTCACTTCATCCATCAAATGATGAGATACATGTTTTCCCCCACTTTTTTGGAGTCTGAATCACTTGCTCATACGCTCAGGCTTCAGTTCAAGGATTTCCATGAAGATATGACCCATCAGAAATGCAAAACTAAAGTGGCTATGACATAAGCAAGGACAGAATGGAGGAGGGGCCCTGTACCCTATCCCCAAGCCATAATTAAGTGCAAATAGTCAGGTCTTTAAAAATTAAGGGAGTAATTTGTCCATTCTCAAAGTGGCCCTCCAAAATCTATTATGTTCTGTTTTCACCAAAGTAAATCAATAACACTAATGATTTCGAAACAATATTATTTAGTACTTTGTCACCAAGCAATATGACTTAACTTTTGGTAACATAAAAACAATTGGATAACCTTAATATTTCCAATTTAAAAATGCTGAGTTGCATCACATACTCATTCTCTTTACAAAATTGAGTCTAAATCATTTGATGGTTGGTTCAATTCTTTTCCTCGCAGTTTAGCTTATTTTTCAGCTCCAAAATTTTCAATTAGTCCTTTTATTGTCAATTTATTCGATATGTTACTTTTTCCCTCAACACTTTGGAGACTTTTGTGAATCTTAATCTCTTAATTTTATGACTACGGCCTTAGTTTTAATGTTTTAGATTTGATATAAATTCAATTATAGATGAATTCTGTGCTAGAAAAAAGTGTCAAGCACAGCTTTGATAAAATACTTGGCCATATGTTGTCGTCTAATTTCATGTACATGCAGATAACTAAACTATAACTTAAATATGACATTCTCAGCTCCCCCAAAGTTCCAATACTAAACTTATCCTTGGATATAAGGGGACACATCTTCATATGAGTGGCATATTAAAAAAGATTCATTGTAACACTACTCATAAGTACTTCAATTGTGAAAAGCATGCTCTTCCACCCCAACTCCATAGGATACAAGCTTGTCAGTTGCCACTGTAGTTTTAAATATTGTATCATCCGATATGTATCAGAATTTTAGGAGTGCAATTCGATATTGAGCAATTCCGTATAGGTGATGCACGAATCACACTGTAAGTAAGATTTGATTATTTGGTTTCAAAAATTTACCTTTAGTAATTATCTAATTTTTTTACTATGTTTCTTCATTATAAATTACTACACATAACAAAATTATTATAACATTTGATTAAATGCTTCCTTTAAGTCTATTTGAGTCATTGGCTAATTTTGTAAAATACTTCCTGGTGGCAGCAGCCAATTCAGCTTGAGTCCGTTACGCTATTTCTAATTCTGAGACCATTTTTATTCTGTTATTCAAAACCCTGGTTGCCACAAGCATGTTCGTCTATGCCTAACAACTACTCAAAAAAAAATTCTACTTAAATTGCACCAGGGATAAAAACGTTCCATTCCAAAATGTTTCTACTGAATTTTGTTTCTATTATATAATTAATTCACCCCTTATTAATTGAACACACTAACTGCAAAACATCCCTTTCAATTTTTCAAATAAAGCATGTGGCATTTCAAGCACAATATCTTTCAAGGGAATAAAATCCCCAATTCTCTTATAGGAACCACAAACTAAATAAATCATTAGAAAAGGCCCAACTCAACAATTCAACAAACTCAAAAAAGAAGTTGTAAGCACACAGCAAAAACACGATATTCAAATATTATTTCCTTTCCCCTGGCATTCTGATTTCTCAATGAATATACAAATACTAAGGCATTCAAGTAATCAAATATGTAATAATAATAAACAATATCACTTGAAATACAAATAAACTATCAGCTACATTTTGGATAAGTTCAGTCCACTGTAAACTTTTGACCTAGCTAAGAATTTCATTAATCAAAGAACAAAATATCTTTTTTTTCTCGGTTCCTACCACAAAAACATGAGAATTAAATTCCAAAAATTCTCAAAAAACAAGACAACAGAAATGAATTTATCCAAGTCAAACAAAAGCTAAATGCAAAGGGCAATTAAAGAGAAACAAACAAACCTTCGGGGTCAAGAGTTTGGAAATAGGAATCGATATCCTTAGGCAGAGAGGAGAACTCCTTGGAAATTAGACCTCTGACAGCGGCAATCCGTTTTCTCCAATCGGCCGGTACTCTTTTCCGATCAACTAGCCATTCTTTTCAATTAAAAAAAAAACAAATAAGGAATTCGAATTAGAATTAAAGAAATAATGATAATAATAATTCAAAATCCAGTGATAAATGGAAGTTGAAGAATATGATACCTCCAAGACGTGAAAAAGTGATGTCTATAGGGAGATTTCGAATGTCCTGAGGAGTCTGCATTTTGTGGAATTAGGTTATTTTGCGGATTTTTCATACAGGAATAAAGGGGTTAGCGGAGAGCTTCTGCTTCAGGAGTTCGTTTCTGGGTTATTGATTTTGCCAGTCAAATCGAGTTTTGTACCTAATACAATCACCCGAGTCTGAGTTGGTTGATTCGACTGACGTCTCACTATTTTTTTTATTTGAAAATTATATATTTATTGTAATTTTAATTATTAAAGAAAATATTATATAAAAATATTTAAGAATAAATATGAAAAAATATTATGTGATTTGGGTCTATGAAAATAATTTAATAAAAGAGGATCTGAGTTTTACAATGTTAATATTTTATTATAATCGGACCGGTTAAAAAATCGATAAAAATAGAGGTTCAGAAATTTGATCGGAGTCAAATCGATTAAATCGAAAAAAATCGATATACTTATATATGTATATATAATTTGACATTTGTTATATATATGAGAAAAATAAATATAATTTGAAATTTATTATTTTTGATCAAAAATTAAAAAAAAAAAAAAAATATTCTGACCCGCTCGAACCGAAAAACTGATCTGATTCAACTAATTCACCGGTTAATTAGTCATTTTGCTGATTTTTTTTAACTGATTTTTGAATGACGGATTTTTAAAAACTAACCGGATCAATTCTTAATTTAATTTTTAATTTTTTCTATTCGACCAATCAATTCAATTCGATTTTAATAATAATGTCGTCTATAACACTGTTAATATTTTATTATCTGAAGCTATTAATTTTTAATGATGTGGTGTTAATTAAATTATTTTTTAAATCTAAATAATGTCATGTAGATTTTTCACATGTCATAAGTTTTATTTTTATTTTTTAATAATAAAATATTAAATTTTTATAATTTAAAAATTAAAAACATTTTAATTTTTAAAAATATCTATCCATTTCATCTCTGTTAGAGATATTTTATATATTGTAGAATATAAATTTCACTTGTATTATTGTAGAATAGAAATTCACTTGTAGAATAGAAATTTAACTTGTATTAAGAATTCTATATTAATTAGGAATTCTTATTTGTTTTATATTTATTTCTCTTTTAATTTTATTATATGTGTATAAATAGAGTTCTACTCTTTTGATTAATTTAATAACAAATACAAATTTCACATAATAATCTTAACATGGTATCAGAACTTATACACCTACGAGATCTATAATTTTTTTTCTTCCTCTTTCTTTGCGCCTCCAATAACTCTTGTTTCTTTCGTCTTCCACAATACTCCATAATTGTTTTCTAATGGCTTATATTACTCCTTCATCCTCTAACCCAATTTCTTCTATTTTCCCCTATCCATACTCATCAAAATTTCTTCATAAAATTAACCAGCAAAAATTATCTAACTTAAAAAACTCAATTAATTCCTCTTTTTAATTATAAAAAATTTACCTCTTTTATTGATGAAACTACTCCATCTCCTCCTTTAACTATTCTGAATACTAATAAAAATCCTTATGAAATTCCAAATTCTGCTTATGAAATATGATTTTTACGTGATCAGATGCTTCATTCATGGTTACTCTCATCTCTTACTAAGGAAATTTTTTCATATATGGTTGGCCTTAATACATCTTTACAGATATGGCAATCTCTTGCTCGTGCTTTTATAGCCGTTAATCAGAATCGTCAACTTCAGCTCAATATTGAGTTACAAGAACTCAAAAAGAATGATCTATCTATTAGCTCTTATTTCAACAAAGCCAAATCTCTTGCAGATGAATTACAAGTTGCGAGAATGACAGTTTCTCCTGCTAAATTTAATGCTATTATTTATCTAAACATTAGGAGTGACTATCATAGCATTATTAATACTCTTAATCTTCGCCCAACTCCAGTCTCATTTCATGAACTTCATCGGTAACTTATGGCTCATGAAATTCTTTTAAATAGTATGAATACTCCTATTGCTAATTACCTAAACAGGTCTGACCCATCTACCTTCTCTAAGTCACAGTTGTCATCCACCATGGGTGGGCTACTGCTAACCCCACAAAGCAACTACTATTGATGTCACAGCAGTAGCCTCTTCAAGCATCACACCAAGCTTCCTCATTCAATCTGAATTTCAGACGTGGTTTTCAGGGCCTTTGTCAAATTTGTGGCATGCACAATCACAATGCTGATCAATGTCGTCATCAGTACTCTAATAAATCTCGTCGACAGTTTCAACACCAAGCTAATTTTATCTTTTCAGGAGGCACTTATCCTTCTCATTACAATAATCATGGTTGTGATCATCATTTTTGGTATCCTAATATGGGTGCGAATTCACATGTTACACCTGATATCTCTACATTGAGCAGTGTTTGATCAATTACATGTCAGGAATGGTCAAGGTTTGCAAATTTCTCATATTGGCAAAGTTTTTTTTCCTTATTTACATGGTTCCTTAAATATGAATAATGTGTTATATGTTTCTCGTATAATTAAAAATTTGCTTTCAGTTAATCAATTCGCTAAAGACAATAATTTTTTCTTTGAATTTTGGCCAACTCATTTTTCTATCAAGGACCAGGAAACCAAGAAACTACTCCTCCGTGGCCCAAGTAGGAAGGGCTTGTATGTGATGTGTCAACCATGTGCTCAAAGGAAGGAGGTGCATTCTACGAATTCATCTCCACCACATAAAGATTGACATTCTAAACCCGGTCATCCTAATATTAGAAAAGTCAAACAAGTTATCAAAAATTTTAATTTAGGATCTTTTAGTCCCAGTTCTATTTGTCATTCATGCTCTTTAGGAAAATTACATAAATTACCATTTTTGACTGTTACACATTCAAGTTCTCAGCCTTTTGAAATCATACAGTCTGATGTTTGGGGACCTGCTCCTATGTTATCTCACTATGGTCATCATTATTTTATTATTTTTGTTGACGATTTCAGTCAGTTTACATGGATTTATTTTATGAAAAATAAAAGTGAGGTTTTAGCTATTTTTAAACAATTTGAATCTTATGTTCTGCGTCAATTTCAAACTCCAATTCGTGCTTTTCATTCTGATTGGGGTGGTGAATATCAAAGTTTAAATAAATATTTTAAACAAGTTGGTATTCTTCATCGTATTACATATCCCTATACACGAGCAAAATGGCTTATCTGAAAGAAAAATTCGTCATATTGTTGACCCTGGTCTCACACTTTTAGCCTATGCTCACATTCCTTTAAATTTTTTGAATTTTGGCCAACTCATTTTTCTATCAAGGACCAGAAAACCAAGAAACTACTCCTCCATGGCCCAAGTAGAAAGGGCTTGTATGTGAAGTATCAACCACGTGCTCAAAGGAAGGCGGTGCATTCTACGAATACACCTCTACCACATGAAGATTGGCATGCTAAATTCAGCCATCCTAATATTAGAAAAGTCAAACAAGTTATCAAAAATTTTAATTTAGAATCTTTTGTTAGTCCCAGTTCTATTTGTCATTCCTGTTTTTTAGGAAATTACATAAATTATCATTTTTTACTGTTACTTGTTCGAGTTCTCAGCCTTTTGAAATCATACATTCTGATGTTTGGGGACCTGCCCCTATGTTATCTCACTATAGTCATCATTATTTTATTATTTTTGTTGACGATTTCAGTTGGTTTATATGAATTTATTTTATGAAAAATAAAAGTGAGGTTTTAGCTATTTTTAAACAGTTTGAATCTAATGTTTTGCGTCAATTTCAAACCCCAATTCACGCTTTTCATTTTGATTGAGGTGGTGAATATCAAAGTTTAAATAAATTTTTTAAACAAGTTGGTATTTTTTATCGTATTGCATGTCCCCATTGTCCCTATACACATGAGCAAAATGGTTTATCTGAAAGGAAAATTTATCAGATTGTTGACATTGGTCTCACTCTTTTAGCCCATGCACACATTTCTTTAAATTTTTGAAAATTTTCCTTTGATATTGCAGTTAATTCTATTAATTGTATGCCATCTAGTGTCTCTACTAGTACACAAAGTCCATTTTTTTGCTTGTTCCGGCAATATCCCAAATACAAAGAATTTAAAATTTTTGATTGTGCAACCTTTCCTCTTTTAAGACCTTACAACTCTCATAAATTTTTTTATCATTCACAACTTTATATTTATTTGGGTCTCTTACCTAATCATGTGGGATATAGGTGTTTTAATCCATTAACTGAGCGACTTTATGTTGCTCGCCATGTCCGTTTTGATGAATCAGTCTTTCCTTTTAAAAATTTGCATCAGTTTACAGGCACAGGTGTGGTTTCTTCTTCTAGTCCATGACTGACAATTTCGCATCTAAACTCAACCTCATTGGCTTCACAAATAGCCCCACCATCGGGTATTCTTCCTTTACTAATTTTTTATTTTCTCATCCCAACCAAGTTCTTTGTTTTCTTGTCCATTACCAATACCACAGTCCTCCTATATACCTCACAATTCACCATTATCAAGTTTAAAATCAATACCACCTTCATCTCAACTCAAAATGAGAACTTTATCAGACTTTTATTCACCTATGAATAACAGTCCCCTATCCTCCTTTAGACATCAAACAACCTCTCCATCCACTTTCCGAGGCCTACCATTATTGCTCGATCAATCCTCCACCAACCCGCCACCCATTCAACAGCCCCAAGTCGCACCTCAAGCCAGCCCGCCACCACTACAACTTCAGCAGCCCCAACCTGATGCCACCCATCCACAAACAGCAGCCCGCGCACATTCCATGCCTCTTTGTACCACTATAATGCCTTCTAGAAAAGTCTTGATAGTTGAAAGCAAATCATCTACTAATTACTTGGACAGAGAACCTACTCCATATACTAAAGCCAAACCATATGTTCAATGGCAAAACGCTATGTTATATGAGATTAATATTTTACAATATAATAATATATAGCAATTGGTACCTAGACTGAGTGGTGTGAATGTTGTTAGAAATAAATAGATATTTCGAAGTAAAAGGAAACGTGATAGTACGATTGACAAGTACAAGGCTCTGTTAGTGGAAAAATGGTACACATAGGAAAATGGTATTGACTATAATGAGACTTTTAGTCCAATTGTTAAAGCTACCACCATTCGCATGATGTTGTCCTTAGCAACAATTTTTAAATAGTCTACTAAGTAACTTGATGTTTCTAATGCCTTTTTACATTGTATTCTTGATGAAACTATATATATAGAACAACCTCTTGGTTATGTAGATCCTCTGAAATCGGATTATATTTGCCAACTTAATAAATTTTTGTATAGGCTCAAGCAAGCACCACGTGCTTGGTTTCATAAACTTGCAACTTTTCTTTTTGGTCTTGGGTTTCAAGCTTCCAAAGCGGATAGTTCGCTATATATGATAAAGAAAGATAATCATCACCTATTTGTACTTGTCTATATGGATGACATTTTGGTTATAAGTTCTAATGCCTCGCAGATATCATGGTTTTTCCAAGCCATACGTGCCATCTTTCCTGTCAAAGATTTGAGTAATCTTCATTATTTTCTTGGCATAGAGGTAACTCATACTACTTTGAGTATGCATCTTATATAACATAAATATATTTCTGATCTCTTGCATAGGAAATGAATGAATGATGCTAAAGCTTGTACCACTTCTATGGCTTCTGTGTCACCATTATCCAAAGATTCGACTTTTGTATTTTCTCATCCTGAGCGTTATTGTCATATTGTGGGTGCTTTACAATATATTACTCTTACACGTCTGGATATTTATTTCTCTATCAATAAATTTTGTCAGTTTATGCATCAACCTAATGAGGATCATTGGACGGATTTCAAGTGACTATTACGCTATCTCAAAGGTACTTTGCGCATGAGACTATATTTCTCATGTAATTTGTTTCTCCATTTATAAAGTCTTGAGATAGTAATTGGGCTAGTTGCTCGGATGATAGGCGGTCTACTACTGGTTATGCTATTTTTATGGGTCATAATCTTATTTCTTGGATGGCAAAAAAGCAACATACTATTGCTCGCTCTTCTACTGAAAGTAAGTATAAGGTGCTTGCTAATGCTTCTTCTGAAATAGTTTAAATTGTGTCTTTATTATCAGAGTTTGATTTTTCTCCATCTTGTTCGCCTATTCTATGGTGTGATAATCTGAAAACTATTTATTTATCTTCTAATCTTGTTTTTCATGCTCGTACTAAGCATATTGAACTAGATTATCATTTTGTTCGTGAGCTTATAGCTAGTAAAAAATTACAAGTTCAGTTTATGAAATCTGATGATCAGCTTGCTGATATTTTTACGAAGCCTTTGGATCATCGTTTGTTCATTCCAAATCGTGTTAAGCTACGCCTTCAGAATCTCTTGGCATCAATTTGAGGGAGTATTAGAGATTCTTCCTATATTATAGAATAGAAATTTCACTTGTTAGATATAAATTTTCTTCCTATATTGTAAAATAGAAATTTCATTTGTATTAAAAATTTTATATTAATTAGGAATCCTTATTTTCTATATATTTATTTATCTTTTAATTTTATTAGATATGTATAAATAGAATTGTGCTTTTTTTATTAATTTAAGAAATATACAAATTTCTCATAATAATTTTTACAAATTCTACATCTAAATCATAACAAGAGATTTTGCTATTCATGATAGAAATTAAAGAATACATAGCAAATTGCAAGATAATAATCATCGTCATTAACTAAAATTGAAGTATAAAGTAAATACAAGAGATAAAGAATAAGAGTAAACTCAGTATAATTATAGAAATTCAGATATAATTGCAGAAATATGAAATTTATAGAGAATTCTTCAAGATCCAAAACGTCAATCTCCTTTATTGAAATCCTAATTCTATACTAAATAGAAATCTATTTACTCTAGTTTCTATCTAAACTATTTGTCTACCCTAATTTTAGAGAAAATACATTTATATGGATTCTTGAAGTTCAATTATAAGATTCAGATAAATATATATATATATATATATATATATATATATATATATATATATAGTTGTCTCGTATAGGTTCAGGGGCTCGTGCATCTTCAATCCTTTGAACTTGAGCTTTTCATCTTTGAGAAAATATATGACAGAAGTAAAAAAGAAAAAAATAAATTGCATGGCCTCGTGCATCTTCCAGAGCAAAGGTTCATGCTCGATCAGGGCTGACAATTAAAGGTGGATGTTCACGAATGTCCTTTAAGCACTTTTTTGATTTGTTAATTCTTGCTTCAAATATTCCCGTAATATTATATTTCCTTTGAAAATCAAATAAAATCATGAAATGAGTGAATTGGTAGGACTTGTATTATATAATTATTTTTATATCATGCCAAATGGAGCTTAAATTCAAAATTAAATTGGAACAATTAAAGGATGCAGTTCGCTTAAAGTAAAGGGTTTTTGGGCTTATGGGCTAGAATTGACAGAATTGCAATTACAGTGTTTATTAGATTTTTTTTTTTTTTTTAAGTTTTTTGTACATGGGACAAATTAAGCAGATTTTTTTTTTAAAAGAAAAAGTTGGACTGCTAGTTGGAATTTTCATATAGCCAGCTTGATCTGTGCTGTTTTTGCTAAAATGATACAAGTAGAGAGAAAGCAATAAATTACCAGAAAATAAAAATAAGATCCAAAATTCCAATATTGGTGAAGCAAAATCTATGGGGAAAGAAAATGTTATAAATGTTGGAGCTTGTATAATTATGGGGGTGCTAACTTTAAAAATTAGTTATTGAGATTAGAAAATTCAATTATGTATAAGTTTATTTAATATTTTATATTTAATTTATGTGAGATTTTTATTATCTGGATACTCTTTCTCAAATCACAATTAAATTAAGATAATTTTTTATTAAATTCAGTTAATATTTATAAATTTATGATGTGAATTTGATTGATAAATTTAAAAGCTTAATACAGACGAAAGATAATTAAAAAAAATTCCAACGATATAATAATTAAAAGTAATCTCCCGAGAAGTGAAATTAAAAGAAAAATTAAAATTTCAGTATCAATTATGATTTAATCATTTTTATGCTCTGATGTCATATTATAAATATTGGAGTTTGTTTAATTATAAGAGTATTAATCTTAAAAACTAGTTATTAAAATTAAATATTCCAATTATATATAATCATATTTAACATCTTATATAGTAAATATGAAATTTCTATTATTAGAACATAAGAAAATCTAATGATCTAGGAATTGCCAACATACATGGGCTATGTTTATGCAGTGAAACAAACAAATCTCTAATGTAAGATTTCACATAAACAAAGCATTAAGATAAAAATAAATATTCAATATAATATAAAATATTTATTTATATTTTACCTCTATAAGTATCAAAAAAAAAAAAATCTATTTTCCCCTATATTGTGGACCCAATATTGTCACTTATTTTTGGGTATGAGATGGGTTAGTTGCAATATTGTGAGTTTGTGCTTCAAAATTGGGTTTCTTTCTTTTTTTTGTTTTTTTGTTTTTTCTTTTTGGTATCAATAAATTGTGGCCATAAGAAAAGAAATGGTTTCACCTTAATTTAAGGCTTTACCTATTCTTCTCTCATTCTTCCACTTATATTATGTACTCTCTATAGATGATGATCACACATTAAAGCTAACAAAATAAATTTCACTTTCTCTCCTTTTTCTTAAAGCAAAGAAAGAAAGAACAAAATAAATAAAGGGAGGTAATGGTCCTTGGTAATATGTGCATGTGCATGTGCGTTGTCTATAATTATGTGTTTGAAGGTTGAATTGAACCCCTAAGATTTGTCCCCACATATCATGCACATGACCAACTCTATTCTTTATTATAATTAAATATATGTGACCTACACCATTTTTAAGCCAATGGGTATTTTTTTTTTTTTTAATTTTTTATCTCCAAACTATGTAGTGTATAGAGCTAGCACTTGCATTTTCTACATTCTACTTGCTTCTGATCCACTCTTTTGTTCTACCAATTTTTGTTTTAGTGCTTGCCTTGGAGTTTGATGCTAGAAAGAAGAAATGGGTAGCATATATTTTTGCCCTTGTATTAGCCATACAAAAGAATATGTATTTCAAATTTGTTTATATTGTCAAGGGAGGAGGATTTTAAATTTGAATCTTCCCATTTATTAAATGATAGATAATGAATTTTATTTATTTATTTTTAAAAAATTAAATTAATCTTAATTAATAATTAATAATTATACATTTATAGAAAAATGAATTAAGTGCAAAACACAGTAAATATATATATAAATTGAGTATACACCTAATTTCATCTTCTCTTCAATACTAAATGAATGTTTGAAAGTAATAATTTTAAAATTTGTGGTGGAAATTCAACTAATTCAAATTTTTTGAAATTTCAATTATAAATTTTTGTTTGTAAAATGGATTTTGACAACCTAATAGGATTGCAAAACACTCTAAAAAAGAAAAACTAAACTGTGTTGTATTGGACTATTTACTATTTAGCTTCCAGCAAAAGAACCCATGCATCTCTTTGTTTGTCTAAAATTCCTTCACCAAGCTCAAAGCCTATAGGTTTGAACTTTCCTGGAATATAGAATTATTTGGGGATAAGAAGCAAATCACAAATCTCCAAGTAAATCCAACATGTAAGCATAAATTCAGTAGAAGGAGAACATGCTGGATATATGCAAAACCCTTTTTATAATAAAATTTCAGGAGATTTTTCATTCCAGTAAAATCAGAATATAATTATAAAAATGCATAAATTATTTAATAGGAAATTATTATTATTATTTTTTTTAAATATGGGCAAAAAGAGTGGCTGTGTTGACCAGAGATCCCATGCTTCTTTAGTTTGGTTATATTTCCAAGATGGCACGAGTGTGCTTCAGTTGCTATGCATTAAGATGTTACAAAATTTCTCTGTCTATGTCTTGTATTGAGATTTCAAAACATTTCTGTCTTGTTATTTCAAATCCCCATAATCAGGCCTAACAATCAAAATGTTCAATCACAACTCCTCTCCTATGTCCTTAGCTAATACTATTATTTTTTTAGCTAGGGTTTTTTTTTTTTTCTCACATTGGGAACCCAAAGAGTTCGGAAAATACAATGTGAAGAAAGGTTTTAAATATCTTATTTGCGATAATTATGTAGACATGTTTATGTGTCGTAAAAAAAAAAAAGTTATTAAGTACGAAATTAAAAAATTAATTATAAATGTATCAATAAATTTTTTTTATAAAAAATTGAGAATATTAGGTAAGATGAAATTTTTTTTATAAATTAATAATTTTTTTTTTTATTACGGTAACTCAAGTGAAAATTACGAGTGGCACTATTATAATAATATTTAAAAAGTTATAATATATATAACCTCATATTAATTATATTCATTGTGTCATAATCATAGTGATTCACTGTTATAATTGATATATTAATTATTTAAAATCATGGTGTATAATCCATTCTATCTGTTAACAGCATTCCACTCAATAATTTTATTAATGGAGACTTGAAATCGATATCCATACTTCTAAAAGAAATCAATTAGACTGATTTTAAAGCATTATCACCATACAACATTAGATGATTAAATCAATTTTTTCTTATTAATTAGGTATGGATTGATATTTAAACTCGGCAATTTGATTGGTGCAATAGTGATTTTAATATATATTCTTCTTATCCCTGAGCCTGCAAAGTTTTTCTGGGGCATATGCTGGGTTAAGAGAGAACAACATGGCTACATTTTATAATAGAACAAATTCTTTATCCATATCATTCTAAAAGTCAAGCAAAGAAAAGAACCAGTCGCTTGCTTCTTTGTTCTTTTTTTCTTTCCAAACTTTTTAAAACAATTAATTCTCCTCTCAGCAATGGTTCAAGTATAATATTTGCATATTATATGCTAAAATAGGGGAAAAAAGTAATTAAATTGGCAAATCCCATTAATATATGGAACTCTTCATCTTTATTATAAGCAAAAGCAAGTGACTAAATTGAAAATTTACCCTTTAAAGATGTCTAACCAAGGAATTACACAGATGCCAGAAAATTTTGAAACTCACATAGCAAACGCTGTAAATTATGCAATTTTTATTTGGTTTAGACAAAAAGAAAAGGGGGAAAAAAAGAAAAAAGAATGATGATGGGAAAGTATTAAAATTGCAGATAGCAGAACCCATTAAAATATAAATGCTAAGTATATGGTAAAAACTTGATAACTTAGTATTATACATTGGGAGACATCACCCTATTCTGCAACCAAACAAAGGGCCCAATTAAGAAAGAATACTGCAAGAAAACAATAATTAAGGGATAACTATTCACATAAAGAAATGACATCAATTTATATATATTAGCTATATGGCTAGGCTTCAATTTTCAGATTCATGAAGTTATCAGATTAACGAGGATGATTTTTAATTGGGACAACATTTTTCTGGTCCCATTTATGATGACTATCTCATATTGAACTACCTGCAGGTGTGCCATCAATTTAATGATGGCTTATGAACAACAAGTGCATATACAATGTCAAATTGTCAATCAAGATAATGGGGGTCCTAGCTAGCTTTAGAGGTCCTTGAGTTACTATTCCTATAGCAAGCGCACCTGCATAACTTTTTTTTTTTTTTTAATATTCTTTTTGGTCTATTGCACCTTAAGTTTCACATATTACAAAAAGATAAACTCAATAAATTAATTTTGATTGAATCAAAAATTAAAAATTAACTATGGGTCACTCAGTCTCTGCTAATAAGAGTTGAATATAAAATTTCTAATTGCTAATTGGATTCAATGAAAAAAGTTGTATATGACCCCATGGTCATACTCAAGCGTGATCATACTCAAAAAGTAATTAATTTTTGAATTAATGCATAGACAGAGCATATATAAAAAATGCACTCTTAAATTTATCCTTTGAAAAAATAATTAATATCCGTAAACACAAATGATTTAAAACCCAAGAAAAGAAATGCTCAAGATTATATTTTTTAAAACTCACTTTCAAACTAACTAGAAGAGACTTAAAATTGATACCTAATAATAATTAAGTATGCTAACTCAATTTTCAATCAAAGGAGAAGGATCATAAAATATATTCACAACTTAGATAAAATAGTACTATTCTTTTTCTTTTCACTATATTATAATTACTTATGCATATTCAAGAGAAAGTACAGAGTTGGATGAAAAATCACAATCCTTCAAAAGAAGGAACTGTGTTGCCAAATTATCACTATTCACTAATCAATAACTTAAATTATCAGGGTTAATTAATTAATTAAGCTCCTAACTCCTACATTAAGTAATCAGCCAAAAAAAAGTGATAGAGATGGTAATTTGAATATATAATGTCATTTTCAGTCGTATGTTTGATTAGATATCTTTGCCCCTTAAGCTATTCATGATTACAGAAAACTTATTTATTTAGTTACCTATTCTTTTTAAAGATTATATAATTTATTTATTTATTCTATGAGTTATAAATAAGCCTTGTTAAAAAGTGAATTTCAAGCAAGAAAATCTGCAAAAATTTATGCTTTTACGATTGAAATTCTGTTAATTAGTTGATTTTACTCAAGTTTTAATTATATATAAACACACAGGTATATGACTATATATCACAATATCAGGAAAAAAAAAAAAAAAAACCAAATTCAATACCATGCTAAATAGGACGGATACAAAATGTTTGAAAAAATATCTCATATAAAATAATGATAAAATATATAAAATACTTATAAATGAATGAATGTTGAATTTAATGTAAATTAATTGATTTTGTGTAAATAAATTTTAATATTTATTTATTTATAAATTCACGTATATACAGATTCATAAACTAAATCTTAAGATTTAATATGATATTATAATTTTATATCCAAATTAAATTTTGAGATTCATATTCAATCATTTGTTATTAGTCTATAAAATAATATAAATTAATTTATTTATAAATAAATATTAACTAATTTATTAATATTAAGTCACGAGCTAAACCCCAGTAGCACTCACTTCCATTTAAGTATTTCCTTCTTCTGATGTACCAAGAAAAAAAAAAAAGAAAGGAGTGTTTGGCGTTAATTCAGACTCTTTGGATATCAATAGCACTAAATTTGAAGATATCTATCAATATCTCCCCATGTGCAACTAACAAACAATTCACATTCTCACCATAGATTAATAATTTTATCAAACAGTAAACATTTGTCAACATCCCATCATATCAAGATTGCCAAGAATTGAAGTACAATAAATACGAAGACATTGCCTTTGAAAGCTAGCCAGTAACCTATATATTTTCATTGAAGCTACTTCTGGATTAATTACTTGAATTGTGATTTGACATATTTCACTCAATTTAGAAATCAAGAAACTCTAGCTATACTTAATTGACAAGTCCACCACATGTTCATGTTTCCTAGTAAATTTTAGCCACAAGAGATTGGAATCCATAGTCTTGATCACAGATAAAGAGTTTATAATTCAATTATACCATTTTCACTCATTTCAAGAATTAAAACATTGGTGTTATAAATTAATCTCTCCTCCCTTGTTAAGATACTAAGATACACCAACAGTATTAGACATTTACAAGAAGAAAAAAATTAACAGGATTTGCAGGAAAGAGCAGATAAAATATCTTTTCCCATTCCAGGGTTTAACTGGCATCAATTGATATAAAGAGAAAGGCATTTATTTATAGGCTTCAAGTTTTATTAGTCCAAATCAACTTCATAAATTGACAATGGAAAATGATTTTTTTTTCATTTTTTACTTTCATCATAAGTTTCTCATATTGACTTTAATTACTCTCTTTATTCATATTATGGTTATTAAAATCGGATCGAATAAATTAGTTGAATTAGAAAAATCAAAAATTAAACTAAAAACTATTCGATCAGTTTTCATTTACTCATTTTTTAAAAATTGGTTAAAAAATCAGTGAATCGATTGAATTAAATCAAATTTTTCGGTTCGAGCAGCTAATTTTTTTTTTATCAAAACGACGTCTTTTTTATTAATAAAAAATCATACCGTTTTGAGTTAAAATAAATTAAGAAAATTTCAATAATTTCATTTTAATTTTATCTCATATCAAATCTGTCAAACGCCAAAATCATGATGATATTTCATGTTATCCTATTGCGTGTACAAATGTTTAAATAAGTGAATATACATAACTTACTATATATAACTTTTAACTTAATATAATTATACTGATACCATAAAAAATATGATTTTATATAAAATTTTTATTTAACCATAACTATATTATATTAATTTTTATCATATATATAATAAATATCAAATTATATATATATTCTAATTTTTTTTCAATTTAACTAATTTGATCCTATCAAATTTTTAATTTTTTTATCCTCTATTTTTATCGATTCTTTAATCGGTACGGTTTTGAAAACTTTGATCCATATATTGTTTTTGTTGTACTGTGGTTATTCTCAAAATTTACCTCATCATGGCTTTTACTACCAACTTTTATCTACTAACACAAGTCCAAATTAGATTGAAGCCCAGTGATAAACTTGGAAAAATATTGTGGGCTGCTTTATGAAGTATAAGAAACCTGTAAAAAGCCCATTGAAATTTTATTTTTTACTTTTAAAAGTTTTCAATTAGATGTAATCTTTGAGGCATAACTCCTCAAAGGAGGAATTGAAGATATGTGCATTCTTAACACATCATAATTTAATACCGTTTATGTATAGATATATCAAGTTCTAGTCTGACGTTTATGTTTTATAATGAGATGTGTTATATTTAAATCCAATAATGAAATTGGGTTTGAATTTAAAAAATTTAAAAGTCATTCATTCAAATTTGCAATTTTTTTTTATAAATTTAAATGTTGGCACTCTAAGCGAAGTTGGAAAATGCTTATTTACACTTGATATATATATTCATTCAATAAGATAGCAAAAAATGATATGTGTGTCTTTTCACTGGACATAAAAAGATAAAAGAATCATATTAATTAAAATATCTCATTATTCATTAATTAGATACATGAGATATACCCAGTATAAATAATATAAGATTTATTTATGTTTATGTGTTGATCTATCCTTTGTATTCAAAGTAATTATGTTATATAAACCAAAACTGGATTCCATTTATAATATATATAATTTTATTGACACCATGGGAAAGTATGATTAAGTTGAGATATAAAAGTGAATGTAATCAGCTATTAATTTAATGAGAGGATTTTGCGTCTAAAGATTTGGTAGATACGATCGGATGAATAAATACTAATATTATTATGTTTTATTATGAACATTTTTAATTTTTGTCGAAGTATGAGTAGCTAATGAGAATTTACTTCAAAGGAAATATTTTAAATGCAATTCTTTATAAAACGGAAGTTCATTAACACATCAAGGAAGTTAGATTAATGTTTCATATGTAGCATCATCATATTATAGTTGCAGGTATGAAGCATGTAAGAAATAAGAATCTTCCTTTTCTGAAAAAACATTACATCCTTGCAAAGAAACTGTAACATTCAAGAAGTTCAAACCCCTGATTTCTTAAGAGTTAAACCTTGTTAAGATATCCTTAGACTAATGACATCAATTTTTACATGCTAAAAAATGTGTCTTCATGCATATTTATATATATGTTTAAAATGCATTTGTTTAAGTGATTTTATAATTTTTGATGCATGTATGTTTTGACGAGTAGATTAGGTTTAAATTTGTATTTGGACTAGCGTTGCTTGCACATAAGATATAATATGCTAAGTTGAAATTTAATGTGCCCTATAGGTGTTGTTTACGAAACATAAAGTTTGAAACTAAATGTATGAAATGAATTCTCATTTTTTAAGATACATAGCTTGGAGTGAACATTAGACTCCATATATTATGTATTTGAAAACTTGTTAACTTGATTGGAAACAAATCCAGTCATTTTATGGGCTTTTGTGATTATTTAGGAATATTAATTGATTGCATTAATAGTTTAGTTAAAAAAGTATATATTAATCACGTTTATAATGAATAGTAATATGAATGGTATATCTTTCATAATTTTTCATTTAATGATTGAATTAAAAATAAAAATTACCTAAATTAACTATAAGAGACTTAAAAATATAAAAATTCAATTGAAATTTTTATGAAATTCTTTTAATTTTTTAACATATGTAAGATAAATTTTGGTTGTTTTATGAATATTTAATTTCATTTATATAATATTTAAAAGTTTAAAAATTATAAAATAATATTAAAAATTATATACATATACATTTAAAAATTAGTGATTCAACTTTTAAATCAATAGTTAAATTGGTTTAACCTTAATTTTTCATTTTCATGGTTGTCGTATGTGGTTATGATAAAATAATATGAAATAAAATAAAATAAAATAGCTATTAGTTATTCTCAATTTTAGTTTAAATTTAATTGGGCATGGATACCTCAACAAAATTTTGTTTTTATTAATAGGCCCATTAAGCATTGAGCTAATTGGTATAATGCAAATGACTAATATACAAGCCCATTATATTTTGTTTTTCACTACTACTACTTTTACTTCTTTCATATATATATTTTTTATCATACTAGTGTCGGCTTGAATCGAGCATAACTCACAAAGGGTGAAATTTTTTTAATATTTATTTTTTTATTTATAAAATTTAAATTTAAAATTTTATTTAAAAAATTATAATTCTTTATTATTCATACTAACAGGCGTTAATTTATTTATTTTTTTATTTAAAATCAAATATTAATAAAATTAATTTGTATTTTAAAATTTGTGATTGTCTCTTTCAATATAAATATTTTTTATAAATTGATTTTAAAATCTTTGTATCTTATTATTTAAACAACATATCATTAGTTAATTTCTTTCCTATATAATAGTTGAAAACTTGTTTACTTACCCAAAACATTTTTTTTTATTTTCTAATTTTTTAAGAAAATTTATGTTTTCATCTTTCGTAAAAAAATTTAGAAAATATATATACTTTTAAAATAAAAATCAATTTTTTAGTATTTAAAATATAAAATATATTTATATCATAATTATTTTCTATAGTCATAAAGTTAAATATTCTTTTTTTTATATATTTTATGTATTTTCTAATATATTATCATTTAAAATTATAAATAATTTATTAATTACTTACCCCTATTAGTTTTTGTCCTAGAAAATGCACATCAATTAAAAAAATTATATATATAATCACAATAGTTGCATTAATAAGTATTGCCTTTCTATTTATATAAAACTAGCTTTCTAGTCTGCACTTCGTGCGGTGTTTTTAAAAATTTTATTTCTTATTTTAATTTTTTTTTTTAAATTTGAATATAGACATTCTAATATAAGTTTATTTATTAGACAAAATAAACTCATATATGTATTTTCAAATATAAATGGTTGCATTTTTTTTTTCTTTTCTTAGTTCATGAATTTAAACAAATTATATAAAGATTTGCCATATATAATTTTTACTCTATTTTAATTTTAGAAACTTTTTATCATTAATTATAAATTTTATAATTTCACAAATTTATCCAACCTTATCAATCAAGAATTTTATTAAAATTTGAGCTTAAATTTCATATTAATTTTCATTATATTTTATTAAAAAATAGATAAAGTGAAAAATATTATAATATAATTTTAGTAATCACTCTCTTATTTGAATTGAAAATTATTTATATTTCAATTCTTATTCTATTTATGTAATTTTTTATTTTTTTTATCTATGTCTAATTAGCATATAAGTTTATGTTGGACTTGGGCTTAAAAGTCCAGCCCATGAAATAAATAAAATAAACAAAGAAAGAAGGAGCCTACTAAGGTCGGTTTTGTCGCCGCCTTGCTTGGCTATATAAGCATGACATTGTTATGCCTTAAAAGTGCCGAATGAGAAGAAAAAAATAAAAATAAAAATAAAAATACATGGTTGCTTTGAGTTTTGTACGAATACATGAGATGTTAAAATGAATTGCGTGTTGGCTTGGTCAAAATTTTTAGTGCAATTTGAAAGTAATTTTGGAGTGAGTTTTTTTTTTTCTAATTTTGGTATAATCATATTGGGGATGAAAATCAAATTGATCGAATCAATTAAATCAAATCAAATCGATCAAATTAAACTGAAACTGATAGTTTCATAATTTATTTGATTTGGTTTGAGAAATAAAATAAATCAATTAATTTGTAATTTAAATATTTTTTATTTGGTTTCAAACCGAACCAGAATTATATATATATATATATATATATATATATATATATATATATATATATATATATATATATTATTGACTTTATATATAATCATATATTTTTTTAACTTAATATTAATTTAAAATTTAAAAAAATATCATCCATGAAAATTAATTAAAGATAAATAAAAAATAATTTAATTCTTGAGAAAAAATATAAATTTTAAGTATACTAATTAATGAAATAGATAAATTTTAGGTTGTATAATATTAAATTATTTTTGAAATTTTTTATTATCGATATTTTATTGGTGTTTTCTAAATTTATAATAAAATAATGACGATTTATAAAAAAAAAATGATTTAAACCGATAAACCGAAAATATTCAAATTGAATTGATACCTAAGTTTGACTATAATGATGGTTTGATTTAAAAAAATTTCAAACCGAAAATATTAATTTGATTTAGTAACAACTCTTCAAATTAATCAAACCGAACTGACATCACCCCCTAACCATATAGTGTTGTAAGAATTTATTAAAGAGGCAATTTATGTTAATCTTCATAATTGGTGTTTGTACTTAATTTTCTTGATAGTGGATTTTACTCGAAGTATGACCCGTGATTTTTTCCTCTACACTCGAGAATTTTCCATGCAAGTATTGTGTTTGTTTGGTTGATTATTTTTCATTCTTTGATTATTGCTCATTGATATTAATTTTAATTTACACAATATTATTTGCTTGCGGTCCAACAAGTGGTATCAGAGCAATTCAATTTGAGTGTGGATTAATTATGTAAATTAAGATGGATGAACAGACGAGTACTAAGATCAAATTGAATGCTTCAAACCATTCAATATAGAAGCCGAAAATGGAAGATCTTCTTTATTGCAGAGATTTATTTGACCCTGTCAAATTTGGTTCTTTCAAACCTACAGGAAAATCAGATGATGATTGAGAGAAGTTGCACTAGAAAGCAGTGGGAACCATGAGGCAATAGGTTGAGACTAGTGTTTTTTATCATATTAACACAGAGGTAGATGTCTATAAGTTGCAGAAAAAATTAGAGAAAATTTATGAAAAGAAAACAACTAAAAAAAAAATTTACAATTAGAAAGTTTGTGAACTTGAAGTACAGAGAAGGACAATCTATTTTGGATCACTGGAGTGAGTTTTCAGGATTTAATAAATCAGCCGGCTACTATGGAAGTAATGATTGAAGATGAGATGCAAGTGTTATTTCTGTTGGGTTCCTTGCCAAATAGTTGAAAAACTTTGGTTCTGTCTCTTGATAATTCTACTTTCTGTTGGGTTCCTTGCCAGATAGTTGGAAAACTTTGGTTGTGTCTCTTAATAATTCTACTTCAAATAGGATTTTGACTGTATCTATGGTTAAATATAGTTTATTCAACGAGGAGATTAGTTGGAAGGCTATTGGTACCAATAAATCACAAGCTCTTGCTGCAAAGAGCAGGGATAGAAGTCAAGTGATGATATTACTGCTAGTGTGATGGATGACGAGAAAAAATTGATAGATGCTTCTTGTGAAGAGAAACAATGTGATAGTGTATCAGATCCTTATATTGAATGGGTCATTGACACTATAATTATTAAATCTGGACCGAACCTATCAGTTCAACAGAAAAACAAAGGATATTAATTGGCTGACGAGTTTGATTTACTTCCAAATATTCAGCCCACAAGAATCAGACTCAAACTTGATAAACCGACCGGATAATAGGCGAATCGGATGACTTGGACCATTTTTTTCTGGGTCATTAAATTAATTTTGTTGGCTTTTTTTAATTAAAACTACACCATCTGACATAATGGATCCACTTAACACATAGCCCCATTTCTTTGTTTATTAAGCAGTTACTTAAGTTATATGTACCACTTTATTTTGACTTTACTTTTCCGATGTAGGAATAAAAAATAGCACTCCCTTTGAACAAGGTCGCATCTTTTTTCATTTCTTAAATTTCCTTTTACAGTATTTATATACACATTTATATAATTAGTTAATTATTCTTTCTCCATTTCATTTACAGTGTATATATTAATTTTTCTTTCTTTCTTTACTTTATTTTATATATTTATAATATATAATATTAATTATAATACTAACAGAAATATATTTTTATTTAAATTCAATTAAAATTTAAAAATTGATTAAATTAACTAAATCTAAATATTTTTATTTATTTAAATTAAATTAATTAAATTTGACTTATTTATTAAAAATAATTTAACTATTAGATACTTAATTAAGTTTATTAATGAATATTTAATTATATAGTTACTTTATTATTTAATTTTAGTTATATATACAATATATTTATGTTGAGTATATAATTAATAAATGTCAATTATATATTGAAATTTATTTTTTTATATTATATAATATTAATTTAATTACTTTCGATTTTATTTTAGTTCAATTGGTTCGATCTCGGTCGAACTTCTAACTCTCTATTTTCATCAATTTTTGACCGAGTTAGGTCTGATGACATTGATTGACATTATATAAATAGTGAAAAAATTTAAATTTAATTAGTTCAAATTAAAATTTTATTTAATAAAATTATTTAAAGAAAATATATTATAAATATTTAAGAATAATTAAATTGTTAAAGAGTGAGTAAGAAAATATAATTAATTGAGTTAATAATTAATTTGGATTAGGTTGTATATATATAATTAATTAAGTTTATATTTGGTGAAATTATATGTGAGAATAATAATTTTTATAGTTTGGTAACTAAATAATACTCTTTCCGTTTTAAAATAAATATTCTAATTATAAAATATATAAATATTAAAAAAATATTTTTGGACTATTTTAATATTTATTTTATGCTAATTAAGAATAATCATTTTCTTTATTATTTTAATATTTATTTCTTATTTAAATATAATTATCAACTTATTATTCAAAAGATAATAAATAATTTTATTTTTTTAATTTTATATTAATTATATAAAATTAAACATATGAGAGTATTATTAAAATATTAAGGTAAAATATAATATAAATTAGAATATAAAATAATTAAATTGAAACATATTAAAAAAAAATTAAAACATTTATTTTACGATAGAGGTGGTAATTCTTAAGAATTTTTTAAAGTTAAATTAATATTTAAATAATTTATGTTATATCAAAAATGAATTGTTTTTTAAATTTTAATATATTAAAATAAAATATATTTTATAAAATTTTTATTGATTATTTATTTATAATTTTTATACCTCAAAAAAAATATTTTATAAATTTTTAAAAATTTAAATATATTTATAAAAAATAAAAAGAGAAGGGAGATAATGGAGAGGTGTATTATGATTTTTGTGATTTTAAAATTATATTTGTGCCTTAAAAAATAAAAAATTATCATATTTTATTATAATTCAAAATATATTTACACATTTTTCTAATAAAAATAATACATTTACACTTTTGCTGAGTAGCACACGTGTGCAGCTTACCCGTGGAAGAGAGACTGCTCTGAGATTATTCTTTCGCCATTTTCTCAATCAGGTTCTCAAACACGCAACGCAACAGATCCCACTACCACAAGTATCTTGATTCTTGTGGACCCTACCAGAATCCCAGCAATAACAAATAACGGTCAACAATTTTTAATTTTTTAATTAAAAAAAAGAACTTCCTAAACTGAGCTCAAACTAAAATTTCATGGAGTCTCTGTGTCCAAATTTCGATCTCTCTTCGATCTCTACAACACCTTCAAAACCTACTTTACTGCCTCTCTTCTTTTCACGGAGTCGAATTTCCTGCTTAAATAGGCCTAATTTAGTTAGAAAATGGAGGCCCTGCGCTTCTTCTTCGCTTCATAATCACACGGTTAAAACCGACTCCAAACCTCAATACAACGCTCCAGATATCATCAGATCCGTTGGAAAAGGTTTTATTGGTTTTGCCGCTGCCGCTGCTGCTCTTGCCTCTCTTTGCTCTGACTCTCCGGCTTTTGCGGAGTCTCTGACGGTCGCTTTTCCTGTTTCCCGCGCTCGCGAGGTGACACCGATTGATCTGTTGCTTATGGTTTTCTCTTTTTTTTGAAAATAAATTGATTTTTGGCTCTGATTGGATTATTATTATTATTAGTATTGGAAATTATAATAAGGTTGTAATAAAACCAAACTGAATTTTAACTTAACCGGACTCAACTTGTTAATTTTTTCTGAGCTTGAGCTCAAGTTTTAAATTAAAAATTATATTTAAGTTCATTTAATTATTAAACGAGTTCGACTCGGTTCATTTTTAATTATAATAAAATTTATTTCGAACTTAATTTATTAAATTATAATTAATTTGAGTTTGAGTTCAAACTCGTCTCATTTTAAAACTTATTTATAACTAAATATTTATTTATAATAGTAAAAAATACTTAAAACTAATATAAAAATAAAAACTTCAAATTAATAAAAAAAAAATTCAATCATAAAATTAATCATTATATATATTTTATTTTTGTTAATTAATAAAAAAATATATTTTTAAAGTTTAGAATTTCAAATTTATTGATACTAACAAAATCTTAATTTAAAACTCTATTAGTATTATAAAAATATAATTATAATTATATAATATTTATTTAAGAGTTGTATAGATAAAAAAATTAAAAATATGTATATTTTGGTCAAATTAAATTACAAACAAAATTATAGAAAAGGTAAAAATATTTTTGTAGTATAAAAAATTATTAGGCTAATAATAATAATAATAATAATTAAGCTGTTTTTAAACCTATTAATCGAGTTAATTGCGAGTCTATTCACGATTTTATAATTGAGTTGTTCATGAATTTAATCGAACCGAATTTAGCTTTGTTCAAATTTGGTTCATTTATTCATCGAGCCTTAAAATAAGGCTCAAAGGCTCATTTATAAAATGAACCGAACGCAAACGAGCATTCATCGAGCTGAACACCGAGCAGCTCTTGAACCGCTCGACTCTTTTGCACTCCTACTTGATAGGTTAATTACTGAGTTAGGTTGTGTTGTTAGGTGAATACAGTTCAAAGAACGCTTGTGGAGGCTTGGGGTTTGATTAGAGAATCATTTATAGACCCAACATTTAACCATCAAGGTAAAATTAATTTGGTTTTTCTTTTAAATAATTATCCATTTTGCTTTTGCTCAATTGTGTATATATTTTACAATTATTTTTTTAATTGATTGATGACCTAATGATAAAGGTTTAGGATATCGTTTAGGAGGTCTCGAGTTTGAATATATTTGTTTATGGTTTTGAAAGTGTATTTGGTTTTGTTATTTTTTATGCAGATTGGGATTTGAAGTTGCAGCAAACAATGGTGGAAATGTTTCCTCTAAATTCAGCTGATGCTGCATATACAAAAATCAGGGGAATGCTTTCTACTCTTGGGGATCCCTTTACTCGGATTATCAGTCCAAAGGTGTGTTGCAATTCATTTCTTCTTTCAGCTTATATGAATTTTTCATTTCAAATTCCTTCTGTTTTGTATTTGGCTTGAAAAAACAGCATCTTTTTTAATTTGAAAAATCTATACTGAAATGATGTCGCTGTAATTCTACTAACAGTGGTTTGTTTCTGATTACAGGAATACCAGAGTTTTAGAATTGGAAGTGATGGAAATCTGCAAGGAGTTGGAATATTTATAAATACTGAACCAAAGACAGGCCATTTGGTCAGTGACATGCATGAGAGACTTTTTCCTTATTTGTTCATTTTCACGGCTAGTAACTATGCGTAATATTCATTTATTGGCAATTCATGGGATATCTAAATGCTAGAAATTCTGCTTTGAAAAGTTCTCATTTTACAACTATCTTATTTTAATTGCTGTGTTGACTGTGAAGAAAGGAGCAGTGTGCTAGTCCTAGTCAGACAAAAATTCCTGGTACCATAACATGTATTAAAAAAAATTATTAAATAATATCCCATCTCTGATCTCATGACTTGTTCTTATTCTTCATGAACATATCAAATTCCTACATTCTGTGTTTAGAAAAGCCTTTTAAGCTATCAATAGTTCTTTCTGTCGAATAAAGTTGTATCAAGTTCGTAGGGTCTTAGATCATAATCTATATGGATTTCTGTTTTTGGATAAAAATAAAGTCTTCCTGATAGAAGAGTTCAAGCATTCATCATAGATTTTTCTTTATATACTAAAACACTATCTTTTTTAGATTTTTTAGTTATCTCCCAACATTAGAGGAAAAAGCTCTTGAAATTACTGTATTTATATTGATTACTTTCTAAAGGGTTTCTTATTTTATTGCTGCAGGTTGTTTTATCCTGTGTGGAGGGTAGCCCAGCTGCTCGTGCTGGCATACATGACGGAGATGAATTGATTGAGATTAATGGTATTTTTCCAATCATACATTTAGCCTTTCTCTTCACGATAGTGAAATGTGGTCCAGTTGCTGATTGTTATTTGTTACAGTTCAACTATGTGAAATTATATTCTAGCACATAATGCTATCAGTTTTGTCCCTACAATTATTAGAGTATTTATGCTCAAAGCTCCTACCAAAGGAATTATCAATTTTTTGGTTGATGAGAGGGGCATTACTGGTGGTTTTCAGATATTTAGGTTTACTTGTCTCGCATTAGTCCTTCACATAGCTTGTTGCCAAGTGCTATTAGAATCTCCTCCTGTCTTATTGGGAAAAATGCATTTAGAAAGAGGCTTCTAAATTTGAAATAGCTATGATTAACTTTATCATATCACAGTAAGCATGATGTTTGATAAGTTTGACAAGCTTCAGTATCTCTCTAATGGTAATTATTCAATGGACTCATTAATATTCAAAAAGAGAAGTGGGAACTGAGAATATTGACAGATAATATCATCAAGGGCTTCTGTGATCTTAGTTCCTGTACAGGCCAACATTTTCTTAGGCCGCTACTTGTATGTGAACTTGAAAATGTAGTTCTTATTATTTCCAGTTCATTTTGGAACATTACAAGTTTGTTAGAGAGTTCATGGTAGTTCACAATAGAGTTAATTGCATATAAAGGGTTCTGCTGTGGTCTTTTTTTATCAGAATTTACCGACTATTACTAAGGCATGTAATATAGTTGTGTAGAATGCTGATGCAAATCCTTGCTTCCACATTTGTTTATCACAAATCTCTGACAAGCTTCTCATTCTTCTCAATTTCCTCTAATAAGCAAAGATAAAGTCTGTTTCTAGGGCTGAGTTGTTCCTTATAAAAGAAATGATGTATAATGGGCTGTTGTACTCTTTTTTTTCAGATTCTGCAATTTCAATTCACACTAAACCATTTTAACCTCAAAACTATTTTCATGCAATATCAGGGGAGAGGCTTGATGGTGTTGATAGTGAAGCTGCAGCACGGAAGCTTAGAGGACGTGTTGGAACATCTGTTACAGTGAAAGTCCACAGTGTAATCATCAACTCTCATTTTTTGTTACATAAATGAACAAATTATATGCTATTGACCAATTATTGGACAGTAATTCTTATATGTTCTGACATATTTTTGACCAGCAAGTTGTTAGTCTCATTTTTTCATTATTACTGAACTCATACACTTATTTTAACAACATGACAATGTTTCTTTTAAGTTGATATTGTATCTGAATTTGTTGTTATACATCAAAATGCATAAAAGAGGACCAGCTGATGCTGCTTCAAAAAAAAATCTCTGGTCCTTGATAGAATCTGAAAACATGGACTAGATTGTCTTGCAGTATCATGGGGTAACCCAACTCTCGGATACTTTTCACACTAGGGAAAAAAGACTGAGCAACATAGCTTTGTGTAATTTATTTATAAAATTTTATCCAGTAATCTGATTTCTTCTCAGCTAACTCTGCATAGCATTTTCCTAGTCAAGGAATGATTTATCTCAAGTTAAACAATGAATACTTTTGCATTTTTGTTAGTTAGGGATTTCTTGCAAAGAGAAGATTCAAGTTATTGTACGTTGTGGGGTTTGTGTGAAAAAGAGTGAATGTTTGATTTGACAGTTTTCCCTAGTGCATGATTTCTCCTTAATTTAATTGATGGTGATAGTTTGCTTTTCCTGTTTTTGTAGCATTCTCAGCCAAAATCAGAGGCTCTTAAAAATTGCAAACTGCTTAAGATAACTGATTCAGTATTTTTTTTTTCTCCAGGCAAAAGATTCAACAATTGATTCTAGTATCAAAGAGGTATTAAATCTTTCATTATTTTGCATAATATTGGTATGCAGTGACATCATTCATTATTTGTATAGTTTTGGTATTGGTTCTGGCTTGTCTTAAAACTTTGATGATTCTCAAATGTGGTGTGGTAGGACCTTTTAACTTTACATTGTATTTATTTATTTTGAGGAGAACTGATATAGAAACATGTGCCACCTGCTTGAAGGTAAATCTGCCTCGTGAGAACATTAAGTTATTCCCAATATCAAGCACGATTATCCCACACAGAACACCAGATGGCCATGAAACAAAGACTGGTTATGTGAAACTCTCAACTTTCTCTCAGGTAGTGATTATAGAAAAACTTAGGCCAAGAAAAATTCTCTTATTTGTTTTGTAGTGATTATTATTTTTGGTACACTGGATTTTGAAATGTTTCCTATGTGTGTTCTAAACATGAAAAATCTTTCTATTTCATTTCGACAGAGTGCAGCAGCTGATATGGCAAATGCTATACTTGAAATGGAAACTCAGGGTGTACACTCATATATTCTGGATCTACGGAACAACCCAGTATGTTTATAGTTATCTTTTTATAGAAAAGAAACTCGAGATTCAATGAAAAGTCTTTGGGTTTTAGATAATTAATATAGTGGCTCTTATTTTCTTCGTGCCATCTAACAGGGGGGTTTGGTAAAAGCAGGACTTGATGTTGCCCAAATGTGGCTGGATGGGGATGAGACTCTTGTGAACACTATTGATAGAGATGGGAATATGCTCCCCATCAACATGGTAGATGGGCATGCCATAACACACGATCCCCTTGTTGTGCTTGTAAGACAATTTTGATAATTTTCCTTTCATAGCAAGTGGTGAGAATAATTACTAGTATCTTCTAAAGAAATGGAAGTTCAAAGATATTATCTGGCATAAATTGTTCGGCCAATAACTTTTCTCATTTTAAACTAATTTTCTGCTATTGCTGGAAAGCTACTCAATTTTGCAAGTTGATTCTTGCACTTCTCCAGATAGTAATATTATTGAGAACCTTTGAAGGCATTCTGAAGTTCCAAATGCATTTAAATTGAATTTTCTATGATCATACCTGCCAAGATAATGACTTTGAAGTACGAACTTTTATATTATGAAACAGATCAATGAGGGAAGTGCAAGTGCAAGTGAGATTTTAGCTGGAGCACTGCATGACAATGGCCGAGCTATGCTTGTGGGGCACAAAACCTTTGGCAAAGGAAAAATTCAGGTATTGTTTCTCATTTGTGAGTGTACAAGATGACGTATTCCAAAGGAATTATCCCTAAAGAAAAAAGATGAGAACGATGTATTTCTCCAATATATAATTACCTGGGTTGAAAAATAATCACCAACGTGTGCAAATAAACTAGGAATAATGGGCAGACCATATATTTTAGAAAAATTATACACTAGTGTCTGAACTTTTTAAAATTTATTATTTTGGTGTCTGGATAATTTTGTTTGTCTGATCAATTTCTCAACTTTTCAAAATAATTTTATATAAGTGTTTTTAGTTGTTTATTGATTACCGTAATTCTGATTTGCAAGTTTTCTCTTTCTTGGTTTGCAATTCTCCTGTTCCATCATTAATCTTGCTTTGGTATCCTACAACCCAAATTTTTTCTTTTTTGTCTTTTCTCCAACCTTAAATATTAGTGAGTTGCAAATTAGAAATTTGTTGACCGAAAAATGATTAAAAACACTTTTATGAAATTATTTCTAAAAATTGAGAAACTTTTTGGATTAAAAAAATTGTTCAGACACCAAAATAACAAATTTTAAAAAGTTTATACATGAGGGGTGTAATTTTTCCTATATTTTATAGCCGGCATCAGCATGGATTTATTCTTGGTTGAAAAATATTCCGATGAATAAACCATTCTGGTGAACATCCTTTATATCGGTGGTGCTAAATGTACTGTTTCCAGTTTATGGACATTAGCATATAAACATTGCCCACCACTTCTATCAAGTTTAATTTAATATATATGCATTAATTCCCATTTTTTCTTAATGTATATATCTCTGTGTATATATGTTCCTGCAGAGTGTAACAGAGTTGCGTGATGGATCTGCTCTATTTGTAACGGTTGCAAAGTATCTTTCACCTGCACTTCATGACATAGATCAGGTCGGAATAATGCCTGATGTGCAGTGCACGACAGACATGCTGAATTCATCCATGGAATCATTATTGAAGAACCAGAGTTCAGCCTCATCTCTTGAAGCAGATTCCTGTATTATGGTAGCAGAACATGAATTGGACATTCAAGAATCCAGAGGAACTGCATCTTAAAAGTTATACAGGATTCTGATATTTCTTGACTTTCATTCCTTAAAAAATTTAATGTAAAAATATCAAGAACAAAAAAGGAAAAAAAAAAAAAACAATTACCTCACTGTATATTTATGTTAGATTAGAAATAAAGATGAAAACTAGAACAAATTATTATCCATTATATCATTTAGCTTTGTAACATAATCAAACATCAAAAAGAATGAATACACTGCAAACCATTTTGAAAACCAACAAATTATACATAGGAAAGCAAAAACACCCATCTTGTTATATATATAATATGTATAAAGAGAAAGACTTGTTAATGCCTCCATAGAGCGAAAAAAGATAGAACAAGCGACGCGGCAACAATGGCACTAGAGACTGGTAAGGAGAATCCTGCTCCAGTATCCATTGAAGGACTTGGTGCAGCTGCCAACTGTGCAGATACATTAGTATTCGCCAGGAAGATGGTGGCAATGCAGGCAATGATAATAGCCTTAAAGCTGCTGAATTGAGCCATTGTTACTGCGATTTTTTGTATAGAAATGTCGGGTGAGGAATAGAAATTGATTGTAATTGTAAGCAAAGAGTTGTGGGTGGAAGAAAATGGACTGTAAGAATGAGGTACATATAGGGGCGGATTTTGGACCCCACACATTGAGCTGTGTGGCAATGACAGGTAAGCTGACTGGTCCACTGATCGTACCTTGAAAGGCTAAAGACTAGGTGGGTACACTGTTGTGGACGGCGGCTCATATAATCTTAACACGTTGCAATCCTGGTTGTTGGCTTTCCAACGTTGTGTTGGTTGGGATGTTTATGGGACAAAGCAGATCTGAGGTCTTGCCAGTTGCCATTTGTAATTTAATATATATATATATATATAATATTCAAATAATATTAAATAAATAAAATTAAAAATAAAATAAAATCTACCACTTAAAATAATAATAAAAATAATAATGATTGTAATAAAATATAACTCTATTAATATATTTTTTATCTTATTCAGCTTATTTTATATATTAATTTATTTATAATTTTTTAATATAATTATTTTATAATTATATTTTATATGAAATAATTATTTTTAATTTATGTTATTTTGAGAAACTCACTATTTATTTCTTATATTTTAGTTTCATGAATGAATTGATCATTATGTTTATTTTTATCATTAAATACCTATAAAATATCAAAATGTCCTTCACATGTAATTATCATTTCGTTAATTTCGATAAATTTTCAGGACTAAATAATAAATAATTTTAAACTTAGAATTATTTAACAAAAAAAAAAATTAACCTAATTTTTTATAAATTTTTTTATAGTTATAAGTTTATATATAAAGGAGTGAGAGAAATGGATTATAAATTTTATTTTAGGAGAATATCCCTAATTTAAAAAAAAAATAAAAAAAAATGATATTTTAGGAATGAAAAATTATTTTTTTCTTTTTTTTTTAATTTTTTGACAAAATTTGTAAAAAAATTGAACGGAAGACCAATTTGTATAACGAAACTAAAATATAAGAACTAAATAATGAATTTCTAAAAAAATAAGAATCATTTCCTTAATTTTAATAAACCTTATAGATTGAATAATAATTAATCATATATATATATAATGTTAAGTTTTGATCTTTATTTCAATTAGCTTTTGATAATAGAAAGAATTTAGAATAAAAATTTCAATTTAAATTAAATTAAATATTAAATTACTTAAAAATATAGTTATTGTCATTATATAAATATTTTATTATTATTTATAAGAATATGTTTGACATATTAATTATTTTTCTTAAAGAATGAGAATGAAATTCTTTTTATATGATTGCACTTATAATTATAAATTTTTTCTATACTTAAATAAAATAAAAAAAATAACTAATTTTATTAATTTTTATATTTGTTCATTATTTTACATAATCACATATTTATTTATATAAAAAAAATTGTATTTATTAGTAAAATTAGCGCTAAATCATTAAGATTAAAAAAAAGGGAGTATGTAATGAAGTTTATCTAAATTAGAAATACTATAATTATTAACTAGTAGTGTTTATTAAAAAAAAAAAAAAAGATAATTATTTCAATTTTAAAGTCGAACCTTTGATATATTTTTATTAGATCACTATTTCAAATAATTATTTAATTATTGGTTATTTAACAAAACATGATAATTGGATGGATCATGGTATGAATAAAGACAGGCTAGGGTTGGCACAGGTAGATATAATCACATTACATGTTCACATTGGTTTCATGTGCTCTCCCATCCGTAATTTTTTACACATTAAATCAATTATCTGATTCAATTAATTAATTATAATCATCCAATAAATATTCTAACCCGATTCCACTAATTGTACTACAAAATAAATTTTAATATCAATTTCAATTAATTCAATAACCATAATTATTCTTCCACATATTCCAAATATCAACAAAAATAATTATTTCACAATTAATTAAATAAAATAATTATTCATTTAATTCTCAAATAATAATTATATTATAATTAATAAAATAATTATAGTGATTCTGCTACCGTGAAAAAATACAGTAGACGTGTTCAATAAAATAATTATTTACTAAATCTCAATAAAAAAAATCATTCCAAAATTAATATTTTATTTTAAATTAATTTATTCGCATAATTTAATTATTAACTCAATTATTTTAATTCATAAATATTTAATTTTTTCATATCTAAATTCTACAAATATCATCCAAATAATTTCCAATATAATTTAAACACAATCCTCTTAATTATTTGCTATCTAAATTATCCAATACTAAATATTCATCTTTCACCGCATACCAAATATACTTCAAATAATTAATAATAATTTTTAAAATAATTAAAAACATACTTACTTGAAATTATCGGAAAATCATATGAGTGTCCCGATTTTCAGTTCTGACTTCGATTTCCGATCAGGCGAAATTAGTATCCACGGAAGGCCTATGAATTGAGGAGTTCGAAAATATAAAAATCACCTAGAAAACCCACCGGAAATGGCCAGATTTGGTCGGAATAGATTTATGACTGGCAGAGCTTCCATCGGCTCGTGGTGGCGGAGCTTGTGGTGAAACTCCATGCCGAGCTCATAGGCAACTCTCCTTCCTCCCTGTGCCACGCGTGTGGTGGGACAACCCTCTTCCAACGATGGCAACCCCCCTCTCTCTCTTCTTCTTCTTTCTCCTGCATTTCTTTTTTGCTCTTTTTTTCCTTTATGTCTGTATGTCTGATTGGTTGGTTTTAAAACTAGTCAATCATTGTTCATCCGATTTTTGTTTTATTATTTTACAAAATCTTTAAAAATTTATAGAATTTTTTTTTTTAATTCAAAAATTATAAATAAACAGTTAATAAAAATATTGTAAAATGTACTCATTTGATATATTGAAACTTGAAAAAAAAATTCTTTTCAATTTAATAAAAATGATTTAAATATAAATTTAATTTTTGAAAATTTTTAAAATCATAATAATAATAATTAAAATAATTTATTTAACTAAATAAATAAGTACAAAAATTAGATTATAAAAAAATTATATAATAATTTGACACAATAAAAAAATTCAAAATATATTTTAAAAAATATATTTTCCTTTATTTTTAAATATTTATTTCTTTAAAATATACTAACTTCCAAAAATATTTTTATATTCATAATTTTAATTAAATATTTATAAAATAATTATTATTTATCAATAAAATATAATTTTAAAATATTTTAAAAATATGAGCGTTATAATTTTTTTTATTACATATAATGACATATTTTAGTATATTGATCATTTAATTTTTTTGAATATTTTCACTTTTTTTTTCTCTTTATTTTCACCCGTTTCTCTTATCTATGTATGGACATTAATCAAAGTCCATGTTCGTCCATAGTATTGGAACTTCTTCCCTTTATTTATTTTTAATTTGTTCCTATATATTTATGTAATTTTATTTATATTGAGAATTTGTATGGATTTTGGGTGTGAGAAAATTGTGCAATAGTATGATTTGTAGACCTTTAGATTTTTCATTTTTTTTTATTATGCATAGTAAAAAATGGGAGAATGTGATGGTGATGAAGTAGATTATGTATGAACTTGGGTTTGAAGATTGATAACATTGTGTTAGACTGTTAGTATGTATTTCCTATATGCCACCTTTAATGCAAATCCATTCAGGACTACAAAATTGACGAACTATATTATTTTAGATGATAATTAGGAAGAAATTCTTGAAATAAGATAACGAGAAAATTTCTGGTATTTCATAAGGTAGATAATATTTATATCATAATTGATGATTTATTGATTCTCAAGTAAATAATATTATATCTTTTAGTGAATTTGAGTCAAATGAATATTTCTGAATTAAAAATATAAAAAAAAAAACATTAAAGAATTAAGTTGAAGTTTAGCGTAATCATTTCGATAATTAAGTTAAAAAATGTTTGAATGATCTCTAAGGAGAAATATTTTTTTTAGATAATTTTTTTTAATATTTGAAAAATGAAAAAAAAAAAGATTTAGATGTTTTAAAATTTTTTTTATTTATATCTGATTGTTATACCATTGGATCAAGGAGTTTGGACAAATATAGTCATCTCAAGAGTGGTCAAAGCTAATTGATGAGCAGCCTACTTGATTAGATTTATGCTATCCTTGTATGTCTACATGCTAAATATATATACGCTGACATTGCAACTTATTTGTGGATGGTGGACTATCATGCAGTATTTCTTTTGTCAATAATGATGAAGTAAGCGTGGGGTTGGGCTGCCAGGAGCTCACTTAATGTCAAAATCGTCAGCATAGGAATGAAAAATGAGTCTCGCGGGAGGACCTGAATATACTCTCCTCGAGGGT
Organism: Aleurites moluccanus; assembly: GCA_948193065.1. NCBI lineage: Eukaryota > Viridiplantae > Streptophyta > Magnoliopsida > Malpighiales > Euphorbiaceae > Aleurites > Aleurites moluccanus. The sequence continues at coordinate 50,949 of CANXYC010660465.1, read as the reverse complement.
AGCGAGGAGCTCTTTTCTCTATATTCCTTATAATGCCTCTTCTTGTCAAGGGATTCTCTATCCAAGTAGAGGTTCCTTTGTGAGGTAGGTTACCTTCTTCCTCAGTGTTGGGCCTATTGTTGCTCGTCGTAGTCGAGCTTCGAGGCGATCCATTGAATTGTTAGCCTGTAAACTGTAATAGCGAGCTCCCTAAATTGTGAGACTTAAGATTAAGTTGAAGAACATAAATAGGGATATCATTATTCTTTATCAATAATATATTTTTGGTCTGCCACCTAGATGATGGATCAAATCATAACTGTAAAATCAAGTTTCATTTGTTTGGTGATGATTTTGATGAACTTTGTAATTGCATATTTCATTGGACATGTATAAAATATATGTTCATTGTTAGACTTTCAAAATAAAGAAAAGAACAGAAAAAACATATTTGGGCCTTCATTTGAAATTTCTAGAAAGGGAGCATTTAGTGTTGCCTTTTTTTTTTTTTTTGGTGTGTGGAGGTATTAAAATATATCTGTTGTTTCTTTTATTATAGTGCTTATGAGCAGGAAAACAAAATTATATTTAGACTTGAGTTTTAATTTATAATTATCCACTGTGTTGTGATATTTTAATAGGCTATAATTAGGGGTAAAAATTAAATTGATTAAATTAAATTGATATCGACGATTTTCAAATTCATTTAATTTGATTCTATTTAAAAAATAGAGCAAAACGAAAGTTTGATTTGATTTGTGATTTATTTATTTTTTTCTATTTGAAACCAAACCAAATTATATATATATATATATATATATATATATATATATATATATATATATATATATATATTACTTTTGTTATTATTATAATCAAATATGAGTTTTATTTTATATATACCCTTAAAATTAAAAAAAAAAATCATTTATGAAAATTAATAAATAAATAAATATACATTGAATTATTTTCAAGATTTTTTTATTATCGATATTTTATCAGTATTTTTTTTTAAATTTATTATAATAAAATTTATTAAAAAAATATATTTAGTTTAAAACCGACAAACCGAAAATGATAAAACCGAATTAAACTGAAACCAAATTAAAGATTTGATTATAATAATAATTTAATCGAAAAAATTAATTTAATTTAATAAATACTTTTCAAATTGATCAAATCCAATCAATATCACCCCTAGCTATAATAGTTACTCTGAGATCCAAATTGTTGTTTACAGGGTTCTTAGAAATATGAAAAGTTATTCCTAAAAAGACAAATAAAATAAAGTCTGGAACTGAGAGCAAAGCGAGAATAGAATGAAAACAAGCATAGTTCTTGCTAATCTATGCCATTAATCATGGATCATTAAGATGGAAAGAAGCAAATATTCTGATATTAATTTGATGTTGTTAATTAGTGGTTTCATTTGAAATGATATATTGAGTTAGTGATAATGACCTCATCGAAAGTGAATGCACTTAGTTTGCTTGGGGATTTTAATTCCAGGGTTTTACAGTTTCCTTTAATTTATTCACTTTTAAGTTTTTTTCAATGAATTTATTGGACGGATATTCTATATTAAATTTATGACAAAAATTTTAATGTAATTTGTACAATTCATTTTAAAATTTGATTAAATTTAAAATTATTTAAATTATATTTAAATTCATAAAAATAAATTTTAATACTTATTTATTTATAAATTTATATATGAATGTACCAGTTAACTTTAATAATGTGAAACAACTCAGACTAGTGGTAGTGGTTGGTTTTACAGACTGGACGGCGCCCTAGAAGATGCAAATTTTGTAGTTGGCATTTCACTGTATGGTCGGTTGGCTGGTTTGCATATGGAGATGGGAAGATCTTACCTAGCTCAAATTTGGTATGACCATGTGGCTGGGGCCAACCAACCACATTTGAATAATTAGTAAAAGCCAAATCTTCTTTACTCTCTTTAAAGTGGGCGTTTACAACTAATATTTGATTGTTTAGTTTAGTTGTTATGAATTTATGATAAAGTTTTTGCCTTCTATGTGACTAATAATTAGTCATTGAAGCCTTAAATATTCATAATTAAAAATTTTAAGTATAACATATTTTAAAAAAAATTATATTCACAAAACTTATCTTAATTTGATGAGAAATATTAAAGGAGAGGGATGCCTTATATTATTATTTCGACCCATTAGATTTTTAATGAATAAAAAAAAATTACTTCAATATTTATGCAGACTAAATTAATCAATGATAAAAAATCTATAAATTGATGAATTAAATTTAAATCGGTTAAATTAATTTTTTTATTAATTTTTTTTATCAAATTTCATTACTAATAAGTTAAAAAATTAATTTTGAATGGACTAAAAAAAATTTTATATAAAAAAAATTAAAATTTCTCTATATAAAAGAATTAAAATATAAGTGAATTATAAGAAAATTTTTCTATAAATTAATGAGTTTTTTTTATAATGAGTGATAGAGAAGGAATTTGATTGTGGCTCAAGTGAGTCTAGATTATCTCGTCTCATTAATTTGTAAAAACAAGATTTAATTAATATATTTAAATTCAGTTTTTTGTATAGAATTTTTTTTTTTTTTTTTTTGGTTTATGGTGAGTGACTCTTATTGTTAACTGCAAAATTCAAACATTTAATAAAAATTTACAACTGTTTAACCATTATTGTTTTAATAAATATCAAATTATCTCTATTCTTAATCCAACAAAGTATGAAATCATGATTAACAAACAATTTCGCTTAAGGAGTTCAATAATAAAATTCTATAGCTAAAATAGGAAGCTAATCCGAGATGATATTGATTGATCGTTCATACTAGTTATTATTGTAAGATTTGCATTTGTTTTCTTTGGTAGATTCTTGGTTCAATGGAGATTTAAGTACAGTTTATAAACAGAAACAAATTACAAATGAAATGCTAAATGTCACTTAAACAAGATGAATCTTACTATAAGATAAACCAATTATATATATGTTATTCGATTATAATAAACAACAAAGAATGAATACAATACACAAAATTAATACTCTGTTTAAACAACCATGATAATATATAAATATGACTAAGAACCCCAATTAATGCTTCAACAGACCCAGAAGAGAAACAACAAAAGACAATCCAACAACGGCACCAGAAACCGGCAAAGAGAACCCAGCTCCTGCATCCATTCCGGGTGCTGGTGCAGTCGCTTCCTGGGCTGAAACAGCTGAAAATGCCACTGCTATCACAATAATTACAGCCAATGCCTTTGAGATGCTAGCTTGGGCCATTACTAATGTCACAAAAAAGAAAATAAATTATATAAAATCACCAAAGAAAAAGAGATTCGAAATTGCTCTGTTTCTTTGATTGGGTTTTTGAGCTAAACAGAGAGAAAACGTGTTATGTTGGGTGCTATTTGGTAAGAGAAAAAGCTATATTTATAGGCTTTTTTTTGGAGAAAATTATTCAAATTAAAAAATTGTGCTGGCAACGTTCGGCTAACGGTAACCTGCTGCGCTTTGTCTAGAGTATACAGGCTGTGACACGTGCCTTTGATAAGTGGTCTGAAAAGCTGAAAAGGCTTTTAGTCGGTGGACGGCAACATATAATGTCCTGACACGTTTAATCCTATTTCTTTTCTAATTTTAGAATTCTTATTTCAAGCAAATATCTATTTACCTGCTGTGTTTGAATTATTTAATGATGTAATTTCATTTTTTTTTTAAATATTAATTTAATAATTTAAATTTTATTTTCTCCAAACACTTTATTAACGATTTTTCTCAGGTATGTTGCAAGGACATTCATTAAAAATTATTATTATAGATAAAATATGATATAATAATTATATTAAAAAAATAAAAAAAAATTAATATAAAAAAAATTAAAAAAAAAAAGACTTTGATAGAGTTATGTATTTCTGTAATTATTATTATCTTAAACAATACGTTAGAATCTTTATTTTTTATTTTATTTTTAAATTTATTTATTTAATATTATTTAAAATTTTTAATTATTAAAAAAATCATTTTATTAAAAATATAATAAAATAAAATTTTATACCCAAAATATCTTGTTGTGAAAGCCCTAACTTATGGCCAGGATTCTAGCGGGTATGGCCGCTTGTTGGCTTTGTAACCACAGCTTAATGGGCATGGCCGCTTTATAGAAGGCCACTGAGTTGATGAATGGGGAACCCTTTTACTGAGCTATTCCCAAATTAATTAATGACTCAAAAATAAAACTGAAAAAATCTGGATTTGTTTACAAAAACAAAAATTAAACCATGAGAGGTCAAAAAAAAAATCAATTAATCAATTGTTTTCCATTTTTATGTGAGAAAGATTGTTAAGTTATGGACGGTAGAGAGATTGTTAGGAAAATTAATTTTATCAATAGAGATGAAAAATTTATTTTAATAAAACCGAAAAAAAATGATTAAAGTATTGACGGAAATAAGATTTAAAAATTATTAAATTAGTATTCTAAAAATTACATTATTAATTAGATTAAATAACTAAACTAAACAATAATTTATCTTTTTATTTAATTAATTAGATTAAATTTTAAAGATTAAATAATAATTTATTTTTTAAATATAATCAAAATAGATAGGATACAAATATAAATTCAGTAAAAATTTTTGAACAATAGTTTTTGTTGTAGGAAACAGTCTAAATGAAATAATATAATTCATGGGTATGGTGATCTAGAATATAAGAGATTGAAGAGCAAAACCCATAGCTGCCAAAATACTACCTTAAAATCAAACTTTAATAATTTTTTCACATTAATAAGACTATGTAAAGGAAAGAGGTTTTGGGTAATTAAAGGAAATTTATTATCTTCCAAAAAGTGATTGAATACAGTGTAATCAACTAATATTTTCTTTTTCACCAATCTAGGTAAAGGTATTGTAAATATTGGAGTTTATATAGTATTTTTTTTGTGTGTATAAATAATCGGGGTAACATTCCAAAAAAGAAAAACTAAAACCCAGCAAAACTGATGAGTTGAGCATTTCCTGCTCCAACCTACCCTCAAAATGTCCAGCTGAAGAAATTGCTCAATTGCAGCAGGAGGAGGACTCCATTCTTTTAGCCCCTTGACAGAGTAAGAGCTAAGTTTACTAAAAAATCTACAGCAAAATTACTTTCCTTGAAAATGTTAACAATCTGAGCTATCCAGTCTCTATCTAGAAGGCATCTGGTGTCCTGAATTAAGGCCGCGGGCTGGAGTTGATGCTTCTGTTCAGAACAAGCAGAATAGGAACATGAGCATCAACTTCAGCTATGATCTTCCTAAACCCCAACTTCCAAGCCACCTGCAACGAAATGCGTAACCCCCATAGCTCTGCCTCCATTGCTGAATAGGACCCCAAGTTCTGAGCAAATCCAGTTATCCACCTGCCATAGCTATCTCGTAATAAATCTCCCGGCCCCAGCAGCTTATACTCTCCCTTTAGAGGCACCATCTGAATTAAGTTTGATCCACCCCTAAGGACGACAACTCCAAAATATTTGAATATCCCTCACCTGACGATTAGCACACAGTTGCAGCGACTTGCAGGCTTCTTCGAAGCCTCTAGCAACATTCAAAACAGCTCCCACATTGTAAGTAGGTTGCACTCCTTCAAAGACAAACAAATTTCTCCATTCCCAAGCAAGCCAACACGCCGCAACAAAAGAAAATAAAGGCCATTTAACTTCTTGGACACTCCTATGGTGAGCATTTAAATTCGAAAACAACCAATCATCCAGCCCAATATTATAAAAAGCATGTTGATCCTGAACTTCCCCTGCCTTTTCCACAAATTTTTCATCCCCATACAATCTCTTATCATGAATACAGCTTTCTCCAAAGATTTTGCAACAAGGACACACATCATGATCAACAATTTTCCTTACATTTCTCATACAATTTGTATATAATCGATCATTGGCAAGAACCAAAGGAAGTTTCTAATGCGCTGCGGGCCTCTCCATTGCCAAATCAATTTCCAAATTCTTCTTTCATTTTGACCATCAAACACTCTAACTAGGTTATATGCACTTCTGATAGAAAAACAACAATTTGGGACAAGTCCCCAGATGCATTTATTAGATTTCCTGTCATTGGAAGGAGGAACCATGCTCATGATTTTCATCATTATGGAAGAGTTCATTCTATTGTGAATTTTATGGGTTGAGGCCTCATGTTTCTCATTTTGAGTATTTAAAAAATTTTATAAAATTTTTAAAAAATTATATTTTAATAGTGTTTGATATAATGAACCTATTGATATATTTTTTATACTAAATAAAAATCATTTTGATAGAAAAAAATATATTATAAATTTTATATATTATATTTAACAATCTAGATTTAACGTATTTATAATATATTTTTAGTTAGCCAAATAATTTTTATTTAATATAAAAAAATATATCAATAGATTTATTATATCAAACACTACCAAAATATAATTTTTTAAAAAATTTATAAAATTTTTTAAATATTCAAAATAAGACACATAAAAAATTACGATACTGTGAAATATACAGCAATCCTCAACCCGAATTTTATCCCAATCGCAGTCTCCATTAGTGTTGACATAATCAGGCGCCCCACGACAATCCTTTTCTTCTAGGTGAACTTCACAATCAATGTTATTTATAAGAGGCCCACTATCACTAATCCACTAGCCTGTCCAAAATTTTACCAGCTTTCCATCCCCAGTAATCCATTTAATGCCCCCTCCAAAGATTAGCCCATATAGCGCAGATATCTCTCCGTAAAGTGGATACTGCTTTCTTCTTGTTCCTCCTAGCCCAAATCTTCTTTCTTCCAGGTTTTTTCCCTTAAGGATTTTAATCTAAAGAAAGTCTGAATTACCCAACAGAGCCGACCAAGTTTCATTAAGAAGGCTTTATTGAAAGGAGTGGAACTGAATTCAGTCTGAATTATATAGTTTTGAAAGTGATTATGGTTGGAAAATCTAATTATATATAAGTTTATTTAATATTTTATATTTAATCAATATGAATGTATTTTTATATTCAAAAATTTTATTTTTTTATTCAATTATTTTAAATGATTTAACAAAATTGATTGAATGTACCATAATATGACTGCTATATAAGATTTTTTCATTAAAAAACATTTTTTATTATTAAAAAGTACTATTATTAATTTTAAAATAGCAGGCAATGAAATTAAGCCATTCATTCATTGAACAATTAATATATCTTCCATACCTATATATAAATTTTCATTTTGTAAAATATCATCTTCATTAGTTCATTTGATGTTACAATGGCTTCTTCAATTCTAAGAAAATTGACATGATCTATTTCCCCATACATCAAACATCTAAAATTCTTCATCCACCAAAAACAACAAACATCACACATTTGTATAAATTAAATAATTAAATTTTAGCTTAACAAAAACAGAAAATCTCTCATTTTATTTATAATGTTCAATCACACCAATTACATTACAATAATTGGTGTATGGTAGATTTTATGAATTTTATGGTAGATTTTGATAGTATTTTGAAATTCAAATCAACCAGTTACACCAATTAAATTAGAAATCAACGTAATTATTAATTTATTTTGTTAGGTTTTCTACCTCTTTGATTTGATTTGATTTGATTTTTTATTTTAAAAATTCTTAAAACAAAAAAAAAATTAAATTTAAACTTTTAATTTCTTACACTATGAGTCTCATAAATGTTAAACTATTAAATTACCAAATATTATTATTTTCATATACTCAATCAGATATCCTATGAATATATAAAAAATGCATCCTTACTAAAATTAAAATTTTAACTGTGTATATATATTCTTACCATACTGAAACCACTAGCATTTCATACTTATTTATACACGAGACTGGCTTGCAAATGAATATCTCCGGCATAGCAGGGGCTTGCTTAAGCTTTCATGAATCATAGTCTTCCTTTTCAGCTAATGGAGTTGGAGTCTTATGGCCTCGTGGTTAGGTAGATATTTTTTCTTTGATTTTCGGGCTCTAATATAATAAATTAAAATTATTAAATAATATTTTGTTTCGAATCATTTAATTTATTTTATTTTATATTTAAATTTCTGTCTCATAAATTTTATACACTATACCATTTATAAAAAAAATATTAATTTTAAAAATATTTTAAAAAATAAGTAATATAATACATAAAAAAAATATAAACAGAAAATGAAATATAAAATGAGATAGATAACCTAAATTAATAATATTTACTTATTATAATTAATTATAATCATAAATTACTTATTAATTATAATTGATTGTTATATAATTACAATGGCTTATTTATTTATTACTTATACTTGACCAATATAGCTAAATGTAGCCACAAAATTAAATACATCATTTGTTGATTTATTTAATTCAATTCGGTTTGATTTGATAAATCCTAAATTCAGGAAAATGGTAGAGTTAAGTGAAATAATTTAGTCCTATAATAGTATGCCTTTTTCAATGGCAATGGGTAGGCATAACCACTATTTGGTTTAAAATCAGAATAGTTATTCTTACAGTTTAAATAAGATGCGGACCGTCATTTTTCTAAAAGCACGGTTTTTGCCACCCTCTCTCCAACTTCCTTGGAGCTGGTCCATTCCTTGGGTGACCCCTTGCTCTCATGTTCGAGTGTTTGCTCGTAGTTTAGGCTGGTGAGTGATATTTCTACTAGAACTGAAATCAAATTAATTCAAATCAAAAATGAATTAATCCAAATTGAAATTATCATTTAATCAAAATTAAATTATGATTATAATATTCAGTAGTGTCGATTCTCATAATTTTTAACCAAATTAAAATAAGTAATTTTGATTTGGTTCAAATTAAAATAAATAAGGGCTGCAGGTAGCCAGTGCCATGGGGCAGGCTGCAAGCCTAGTTTTTTTATTCATTATTTTTTAATTTTTTTAAATTAAAAAAATAACCATAAAAACAGTAAAAAAACTTTAATTTTTAAAGATATTTTAGATAAAATTAAGAATGCTCATAAATACTAGCATTTTGTTCATTATTTTCTTCGCAATTTCTCAAATTTTCTTAAATTTAATCTTTTAATTAATATCCAAATTTTCAATTAATTTATTTTTAGTCTCTTAATTTCAAACACTCAATTAGCATTTAAATTATAAATTAATTTATTTTTTTATCTCCTTAATTATTGTAATTCTTATTTTATAATTCTATTATTATTATTAATTATTTTAGTCTATATTTTTTAGATCTAATAATTTTATAATGACATCTAAGTTTTTTTTAATCTTAAAATTTTAATTTATATATTTTTTAATAAATTTATTTTCAATTTTTATTAAAATTATATCGAATTAAAATTAAAATCATCTCGAAATTGTTGATTTTTAAACTGGATCGAAATTGTAACTTAAAATTTTGGTTTAGATTCACTTAATTTATGAATCGAAATAGGGGATTTCGAAATCGTGATAAATAGGGGATTTTTGTGAGACACAAAAATCAGAGTCAAAATTGCATATTTCTTGACTGGTACGAGTACTACTCAGGTGACGCTACTATTGTCCATAAAATTCTGAAACGTGGATAAATCTTTTACTTTGTTTATACGTGGCAGTGGACAATTGGATGTAGTATTTTTCCAGTGTGTCCATTTTCATTTTTGTTGTTTAGGTGTTTCCAATTTTCCATGTCGGATGAGAATTCGCTTCCGCCAGCTTATTACAATATGACCACTTAGCTCTACATAATTTTTTAATTTTTCTATTTATTTATTTATTCTGAATTATTTTTTTTTTCAATATTTACGTTATTTATATAATATTTTTATTGGAATATTCTTCAATCCTCATGGTAAACATAAATTATGATGATTAATTAATTAAAATATAATAATTAATAGTTACAAATTTCTCTCGTGTGAAAAATTATGAATTTAAATTAAAATAAATAAAGCATATTTAGAAAATGAATTGAAGAACCATGGGAAACTTACACTTATAATTCATTTATTTATTTCTTTTACTCAAAATATAATGAAGACTCAAGTTTAAAAGTATAATCATAATTATAAATTAACTAATCATGTTTAATGAGAATATAATACTATATATCTCTTCCTTGTTAAATACAAGAATCAAATATTACTAATTAACAGTATTATGATACTAATTAGTTCGATTTTCAGAGCTAATATTCAAAAATAGTTTTAAATATATAAGCTGAACATAAAGATGCATTCTTGAATATGTTTGAGAAGATGATTTAATTTTGATTAATGTGTAAACTGGCTAACAAATACTCTAATTGACTAGAAAAAAGAATTTAATGTATTTATTTGGATGAATTAATAAATCATTAATTATATGGAATTTAAATTATTTTTAATTAATATAATTTTAAGTTGAAACCTTTTATCATCACCTATAGGTATATATATCTACCAATTACAATTAAAAAAAATAAAATAAAAACCTTAAAGTATGTGAAAATTTCTTAAAGTATGATTGTTTAAAATAACAAATTTTGAAGTAAATTATCACTAATTAAGGTTTGATTGATGGATGATCATTATTATTTTCAAAAAGTTAGGTGGTATGTCAATAAGTTAGGTGGCAGGCTGCTTTAATCATATTTATTAATAATGAGAATAAAGGTAAATTGCTTGCCATTTTAAAATAGCAACCATCAGAAAATGGTATAAACTAGAACTAGTCCTTAAGTTACCTGTTTTTTTACTTATTTGTAATTTGTCAATTTAGGTATTATCCAATTCATAACAATAAATTTTATTATAAATAGACAATTGAGGTAGAATTTGTCACTATTGGTGCATTATCTTATTATTTTATTCTTTAATTAACTTTATAAATCACAAAAAAATAAATATAATTTAATGCATGTGTTATATGGATATGATGAGCCTTTTTTTACCCTCTGTTTAAGATAGGATCGTTTTGAGCTTGAAAACTCCCATCACGCCGAGACACTGGTATACATCATCATTTTGGTTGAATGTGTATAAGGTATTAAGTTTGAGCTTTCATAAAAAAAAAAAAAGAAAAAAAAAAAAGAAAAAAAAGAGCAGTTCCAGTCCAAGCTTGAAAGAGAATGTGTAGATGAAAGGATATAGTGAAAATGTGAAGGATTCATTGAGAATGTGTATGAGATATGTTGACGTAGTGAATCTCAATGGACACTAAAAATACAAAAGTGCAGGATATTGTATTGTGGAATAGTGTAAACCTCAATGGGATAGGGTTTTGATCTTTGTAGATGGAATGATGCTGACCTCACCGGATGAAGGTATGAATCTTTGTGGATGGAACAATTGGCCTTGCTAAGTGGAGGTGTTGACTTTGGTAGAGGGAATAGAGCTGGCCTCGCTGACTAGAGGTGTTGACCTTGAAAAAGGGAATGATACTGATCTCTTTAATTAGAAGCGTTGTCCTTGAAGAATGGAAAGTCTAAAGTTGGGCATTTGAACTCATGGGAATTGAGATTTTTCTATATACTCTTAATTAAATATTTTATTGTACTAGTTAATAAAATTAAGAAAGGTTAGTTTAAAAGATACGTAAATCCTTATTTTAAGGAAGTTAAAATCTATAATGGTTGGAGTAGGTATTAACTCTCCAAACTTTTTTATATGAATTTATTTTTATAAATATTAGAAAGAAATACAATATTGAGTGTTTTCTTTCATTCTATATTTTACATTTTGAAGATGGCTTTTTAAAACTAACAAATAGTATCAAAGCCAATCTTCTTGAGGGATATGAGAAGAAAAATTTTGAGTATTTGCTGAGAGTGATTGAACACTGAGAGCAAATACTGAGAGAGTAAGATGACTTCTAGTAATTTTCTAGGGACTGGCCTTCCAATATTTACAGGTGAAAATTATCATATATAAGTGATAAAAATGAAAGTTTATCTAAAGGTTTTAAATTTATGGGAGGCAGAAGAAAGTGGAGTTGATCCTGCACCAGTTGGGCCAAATCCTACATTAGCTCAAATTAAAAATTATGAAAAACAAAAAGCAAAAAAATCAAGGGCTCTCACCTATATCCATTCAACATTATCATGTGTGATTTTCACAAGGATAATAGCTTGTTAAACACCTATGGAAGCATGGGATAAATTAAGGGAAGAGTTTGAAGGCAATGATAGGGTAAGGACTGTCAAACTCTTAACTATCAAAAAGGAGTTTGAAATATTAAAAACGAAGGAAGGTGAGACTGTAAAGAATTAATCTTCAAAGCTTTTAGAGCTTGTAAACAAAATCAGGTTGTTTGGTAAAGTTTTTCCATATCAGAAGGTGGTGAAAAAAAAGCTAATTAGCCTACCTGCAAGATTTGAGTCCAAGATTTCTGCAATAGAAGAATCTTGTGACTTGAAAATACTTTCAGTTGCAGAATTAATTAGCATATTACAAGCTCAAGAGCAAAGATAAAAAATGAGGGATGAAATGGTGACCGAAAGAGATTTTCAAGCTAAGCAAAAGGAAAAACAATTAAAGAAAGATGGGAAGAAGATGGCAACAAGTCAGATAAAGGAAAGTCAGCCTCTAGTTCAAAGGAGTATGAAAAAAAAGAGAAAATTTCCTCAATGTTGTACCTGTTAAAGAACAAATCATCAAGAGAAAGATTGCTGGTTTAAGGATAAGCCACCTATTCAACGTAGATTCTGCAAGAAAATGGGTCACATAGAAAGAAATTGCATAATGAAGCAAAACCAAAGCCAAGAAAAATCTTCTTAGCTAGTGAACTACACAAAAGAACAAAATGAAGAGCCCAAAGATAGCTTATTTATGGTGTCCCATAGTTCACAAATAAATGAGAAGCAGACCTGGTTCATTGACAGTAGTTGTACAAGTCACATGTCAATGGATGAAAATTTGTTCTGTCAGCTAGATAAAAGTGTCAAGACTAAGGTGAAGCTTGGCATTGGTGAAGTGGTTAAAGCTCAAGGAAAGGGTTCAGTGACTGTGCAAACAAAAAAAGGTATCAAATTTCTACATGATGTTCTATATATACCATGTCTAGCTTAAAACTTATTGAGTGTAGCTTAAATGCTCTAAAACAATTACTCACTATCATTTAAAAATAAATGTTTCTATATTTATGATCAAGATGGTGTGTTAGTTGTTAAGTTGCCTATGGTTAATAAAAATTTTCCTCTGAATTGGAACTTTATTAGCGAAAGTGTTAATTTTGTGAAAATTGATGAGTCATGGTTATGGTACAAAAGACATGGGCGCTTTAATTTTGTTCTACTCACTACTTTGCACAATCAACGCTTAACTAAGGATTTGCTCGAAATTTCAATTCCTACTATTGTTTGTGATTCTTGTCAATTGGGCAAACAACATAGGCAAACTCTCCCTACTAGTTCTTCATGAAGAGCTAAGGAGAAACTTGAGCTGGAAAAACTGAGTCATTGAGCAAAAATAGGTATTTTGTGCTATTTATTGATGGTTTGACTAGAATGACATGGGTATACTTTATGAGTCACGAGTATTATCTATGTTTAAAAAGTTCAAAGCAATGGCAGAAACTCAAAATGGCAACAAATTGAAAATCTTAAGGTCAGATAATGGCATGGAATACAATTCAAATGAATTTATTAAATACTGTGAAGAGTTAGGAATTGGTCATCAATTAACTGTAGGTTATACTCTTGAGCAAAATGGAGTTTCAGAAAGAAAAAATATAATTGTGGTTGAAATGGTGAGGTGTATGTTGGCTGAGAAGGGGCTACCTCATAAGTTCTAGGCAGAGGCAGTCTATACATCAGTTTATTTACTGAATAGGCTACCTACAAAGACAACAAATGGGAAGAGATCTGTGAGGGCTTGGAGTAGTGCAAAGCCTTCAACAAAGTATTTAAGAGTTTTTGGCTCTATTTGTTATGTACACATACCTGCAACCAAAAGAAGCAAGCTGGATCAAAAGTCACAGTTGGGAATTTTCTTGGGTTATTCTTCATAAGCTAAAGGTTATAAAATTTTCAACTTGCAAACTCACAAGGTCATCAACAACAGAGATGTGGTATTTAATGAAAATTCCTACTGGAATTGGGAGAAAAAAAAATAGTTGAACAACATGTTAACTCTTCATTACAAGCTGAAACTTCAATATCTCCAGTTGAAGTTCAAAATTCAAGTTCATGATGATACAAGTGAAGATGAGTTAAATGCAAGAAAGACCAGAACTATAACTGATATATATGAGAGCTGTAATGTTGTGACATAACCAGCAAATTTTTTTGAAGCTTCAAAGTTATTGAAGTTATGAATGAAGAAATGGCAATGAAAGAATAAAATAAAACTTAGCTAGTTGGAAGACCAAAGGGAAGAAATGCCATAAAGATGAAATGGATTTACGGAACTTAAGTAAATCCAGATGGTTCATTAAACAAGCTAAAGGCAAGGTTGCTTATTAAAAGGTATGTCCAATAGCCTAGTGTTGACTTTAGTGATAATTTTACACCAATTGTTAGGCATGATACCATCAGATTTTTGGTGGCATTAGCAGCTCAAATGAAGTGGAAGATATTTCACTTAGATGTGAAGTCAACCTTCTTGAATGAAGATTTACAAGAGGAGATTTTTGTAGAGCAACCTGAAGGTTACAAACTCATTGGCAAGGAAGACATGGTGTATAAGCTACATAAAGCTTTGTATGGATTAAAGCTGGCACCAAAGACCTGGTACAACAAGATTGATGATTATCTCAATCATTATGATTTCAGGAGGAGTGAAAATGAAGCCACTTTATATATAAAAAAAAGGTAGAAAAGGAGAAGCTATTGGTGATATCTCTCTATGTTGATGACTTACTTGTAATAGGAAATGATAAATTATTGCTGAAAGAATTTAATGGTCAAATGAAAAAAAAATGTTTGAGATGTCTGACTTGGATGAGATGAAATATTTTTTGGGAATGGAAATTCATCAATGTCCTATTTGAATTTTCATTTCTCAGAAAAAATATGTTATTGATCTCCTAAAAAAATTCGAAATGGAAAGATGCAAGGTTGTTTCTACTGCACTAGTGTACAATGAGAAGTTATATAAGGAAGAGGGAAGTGACAAAAGTTGATCCTACTGTCTACAGGAGTTTAATTAGCAACATATTATACTTGACAGCTACAAGTCTTGATTTAATGTACACTACAAGTTTGTTATCAAGATTTATGCATTCTCCAAGTTAAGTTTACTTTGGGGTTGCAAAAAAGGCATTAAGATATGTTAAAGGAACAATTAATTATGGTATTTGGTTTAAATCAGCTGAAAATGGCATGCTTCAAGGCTATTCTAATAGTGACTGGGCTGGGAGTGTTGATGACTCAAAAAGTACATCTAGTTATGTATTTTCTTTAGGTTCTGGTGTGTTTTCATGGAAACCCAAAAAATAAGAAGTTGTTGCTCAATCCTCTGCTAAAGCAGAGTATATTGCAGCAACAAGTGCTGCAAATCAGGCCATTTGGCTCAGAAAAAAGATGGTTGATTTGGAGATGGGTTCAAATGAAGCTACTGTGATCAAGGTTGATAACAATTCTGTAATTTCTATGGCTAAAAATTTAGTTCCCCATGGAAGATCCAAGCACAATAAGGTAAAATTTTATGCTTTAAGGGAAGCTGAGCAAAATAAAGAAATCAAGTTGAAGTATTGCAGATCAGAGGTGTAGCTTGCTAATATCATGATAAAAGGATTACATAAAGCAAGGTTTGAAAAATTAAGGGCACAACTAGGAGTCTTGAAGAAAAATCTCAAGGAGTGATGCGAATTAAGATTTTTCTGGATACTCTTAGTTAAATATTTTGTTGTACTAGTTACTAAAATTAAGGAAGGTTAGTTTAAAAGATGTGTAAATATTTATTTTAAGAAGTTAAAATTTATAATGGTTGTTGGAGTAGGTATTGACTCTCCAAACATTTTTGTATGGATCTATTTTTATCAATAGCAGATAAAATCAATGAAAAACATAATAGAAAGAAATACAATCTGGAGTGTTTTCTTTCATTCTATGTTTTACGTTTTGAAGATGACTTTCTAAAACTAACAAGTACATAGACTTAATTTTAGCCTATATGGCAAAGATAAACAACAATAGAAGGTCAAGCCAAGCTTATGGCCTAATGCAGGCCTTCTGATACTTAAGTTAATATGACTACATGTACAAAGTTAAAGGCTCGAAGAGATAGTGGACTTAATAATAATGCCATTGCTTCCCTAAGTAAGAGGTTTCATAAGTTTTCATTGTGACCTTTTCCCATAGAGAATGAGGTCTTTGGGCGCTGGACTTCGTAGAGTGACTAACTCAAAAGAAGAGGACAACGTACGATAAATGGTCGATAGAGCGCTCTGTTTGAGAGTGCTTCCTAGAGATCCAATAGCTCGAGAAGTGAATAGTGTTACTTTTTAGAAGGTTTTTGTTCTTGGAGTTCATGCCAAATAAGTTTGTAAGGAGTTGTTAATGGAGACTTCTCTTATAAGTAATCTATTGATGAGGTGAGTTGTTGAAAGCTAAGTGCTCATCCTAAGATGTGAGAAAAAAAATGAATTGCAAGATAGCCTGTCTTGAAAGACTCTAGGCCCGTTGGTTGTGAGTTGCTAATTAAGAGGTGTTGGGCTTGATTGTCTTCTTGATTTGTTTGCTTGTTTGCTATAGTCTTGAGCTTGCTCTCTAAGGTTCATTTTGAAATGAGCAATTTTTAGTCCTCAATCCTCATCAATGTATACAAACATATAACAGATTTGGGAAAAAAAACTATAAAACATTAATTGATGAGAATCATTTTATAAACATCATTTTTTATGAAGTAAAAAAAGATAAAATTTAAGTTATATTTTTCTCATAAGATATAAAAATTAAAAAAAGTGTTAATTATTTTTTTAGAAATACTTAAATTTTAATTATTATTTAGTATTATATGTCTTTTTATATTTAAAAGAAGAAAAAGAAGCTTAAATATTATCAATCACACCTAAATAATGATTTTTTGGAATTATATATATATTCCCATGAAATATTTTATAAAAATCACGAATTACATATAAAATTATTTAAAAAATGAACATCAAATTTAAATTATACTGATAACATTTCTTAATATTTCATAATTTTAGCATGACAATTAATTTTAATTGGATATAAAATATTTATTATTGTTTTTCACATACATAATTTTATAACTGGAGACAAATGAAACAGATATCATAATATATATATTATTTTCCTCTCTCTCTTAAATTTTTAAATATTGATGAAATTAAAATATCTTCTCAATATTTAGTATTGAAGTTAATTAAATTAGTTTATATTTTTGTAACAAATTGACTTATTATATATTTTATTTTTATTTTATACTTTATTATGGAAAATAAATAATCAATTGTTGTATATATTATACATTCTCTATATTAAAGGGAAAAATGTAATTAAGATACATTAATAGGAAAAGCATAAAATTTCAATTCCTCTTGTAAAACTTTACTACAAAACAATGTGATAGAACAACCAAAATCAATGTAGAAAAAGAAAGGATACAAAAGTTCCCATTTCTCTTTTGATTGTTAGCACTCTAATTTCTTTTTTTTATGATTGAATTATAGCCTCACCACCAATTAATAAATCTATTTTTAATTGGATATATATCACTAAAAATAAATCTATTCCTTATTAATATTTAATTTTAAAAAGAAAATGGAAGAGTTCTTAATTTTGTAGTGAATATTAATTCCCTATAATTTTATGTTATTTCTTAATTAAATATAATATTGCAATTTACTATAGTTCTATTCAATGTCTATTTTATTTTAATTAGTTTTCATAATATATATTATCTATAAGTATTATCAATATAATTATTAATTATTATCTATTATGTAAAAAATAATAAAAAAAGTTGAATTTCTTTCAATAATGAAATAATTTACAAAATATTATTTTTATAATATACATATATGATGATGTCATTTCCTACATCTTATTTGTATGATTTATTAAAATATTTTAGTGAGAAGCGTAATTAAAAAAATATTTATGTATTTAGAATTATAATTTAAGATTTTAGTTGGTTAAATAACTTTCCTATTAAAATTTTGAAAAAAAAAAGGAGAGAAATTATTGCTTAGAAATATAAGAAATTAGAAAATTCATTTTATAATATTTAAATATGAAATTGTGAATATAACTTTTTTTTAGTATTAGAAATGAAGGAATCGATTATAAGTCTATTGTACAAAGGAATATATATTTATTGCTGGATTTTGTCTCCATAAATTTTTTTTTTTTATATGAAAGTTTTGAATGTTTATTAAATATATTTTTATTCCTTGATTTTTCTAAAATAAAAAAATAGAATCTAAGTCTTACTTTTATTATAGTCAATTTTAATGATAAAAAAAAAAAAAAAATTAGAGCGTCAAAAATCAAAATTAAAGCGTTAATTTCACCATCCTTTATAAGTTTTAATTATAAATTTTCTAAATTTTATTTATTTCAATTTAAAATATGCTATCAATATTCATTAGGTTAATTCACATTAACCTTAACTTTTTTTTTTTTTTTGGTTAAACTATAGAAAATATTTTCATTTAAACTAAAGGATAGATCATTTTTCATTTTGGGTTACTTTAATTTGAATTAACCACAACAGGCCAATAACCCAAAATTTATTTAAAGGATTTGACATATATAAAGATTCAAAAGAATGCAAAAGAATGCATAATGACTTGATACAAAATTAATACAAATCTAACTTCAAATGCTTGAAGTTAGGAACAATGTATATGTATATATAGTCATGTTTTTGAATGATTCATAATTAGCTATTCCCAAAATATTTTAATTCAAAATTAACTATCTTTGTGTAAATAACTTAACTGTTTTTTCTTATAACAATCCAAAAATAGCCACAAAATACTTCCCTATAAAATCCCATTCACCACCTTCATATCCTGCAGACCTGAAAACAAAAAGGAAAAAAGGAAAAAAAATCCAAATAAAAAAAAAAACCTTTCTTCATCACCAAGGCAGGTCCAGCTCTTTTCATCATGGACATGAAGAAGATCTCCTTTACCGTCCTCATCGTCGCCGCCTCCGTGAGCGCAGCCTTGGCAAATGGTGCTGAGGGTCCTGTTGCCGCTGGAGTATCAGGTCCTGCTGCTGCCGGTCCAGGGCCCGGTGGGGCTGCTGTCAGTAGAGCTGCCGTGACCTCCCCTATTATTGGGTCTTTGCTTGGTGCTTCCCTTATTTCCTTCTTTGCTTATTATCTACAGTAAGCTTATTTAAATGGAAGGAAGGGGGGAGAATGTCCATATCTTATATATATATATAAGATAGATAATTTTTTCTTGAAGGGATTGAAATCAGAAGAGGCAGATGATGATTATTATTTTGTTTGATTTCTTAATTTGTTTTATCAAGTTCTGTTCTGGTAGATTGGTTACACATTGCAATAAAGATACACACTAAAGAAAACCATTTTTTTTTTTTACTTATGAATTACTTTGCTTCTTCATCTTTGTAACAATAACATGGAAGACTTTGATTTTCCATTTTAAATCAATCAGCATAGTTATAGCAACAATTACTCTTACCAGTTTTATCCATTTAATGAATTTTAATTGATATCTTGCAAATGAATAATGAGAATTGTGACAGTTTACCTTGTCAAAACAAAATAAAATCAGTCCCATTATGCATTTCTTATCAGACTACAGGTGCATTTTCCCATAATTACTACAGTTATGTATAAGCTAAGATTTAGCTCTAAATTTGATATAGTAAAGAGTGTGAACATGTTGCAATTTCTTCTGCAACAGACACTAAACATCACGCTAGCACACTGATTAAAGCCTGCACATAAATTTTAACATATCTCATCATCAAGTGTCTATCTCATAATATAAAATATCAAAACAAAAGTTCAATCCTCGACACCCTCACGAGTACAGAAAACTCCCAATGTATCAAACATAAAATAAAGAACAGTGACTACTATCTGATCCAATTGATGACAAATCTTATAGTCAAAATGAGAATGATAAAAATGAAGATGGGGTGTTTATTAAGAATACAGCTAGGAGTGAAACAATCTGTAAAAAAAAATATGTTTATAAGTTGTACCTTTCAATCAAACAACACTCTGCAGGAATAAACATATTTTATGTCAAACACAATTTACTAGATACATATTCTCACTGTAAGAATAAATTAGTAGCAATCACCTCAAAATTAGGTTCCTCAGTTAAATTTATGTTGCGACATGAGACTTTTTGTCAACCAAATTGCTGTTTCTCTTGACGAGACCATTTCTTCCCCGAATGGCTTTAACACACCGGCAAGCTCATCAACTTTATCCTGTTTAAGTAACCGTGCACATAGCTCAAGCAAAGACTCTAAAGCATCAGCTCTTTGCTGACCAGGATTCTCCCACTCAGCCTTGGTTTCATCACCAGCCAATGCAGCAAGTGTATTAAACAACAAAACGTGACTTGGTGTTGGTGCCTGATTCATCCCATAAGCAACATCTTTCTCCGTTTGAATGGAACAATTATTCTCAACAGGTTTTGCTCTGATTTCATCTTTACATGGAAGTATATCACTACTTTCAGATGATAAGTAGTCCTTATGAATGCCTTCTGTATATACATCAGGGCTTTCTGGTTTCTGTAAACAAGATTCTGATTCTGCATATGGTTTATTGATCGGTAATGGCGAGCTTTTACCATCATGGGAGGCATCTTTATCAATACAACTTAGATTAGGCACTGCCAATGTCCTGCTATCCCCTTCTCTTGCACCCCCTCCCTCAATTTGAGTTTCTTCAATAATCTTCTGGTTGCCAAAGGTTGGTTGATCCTTTGTGGTAATAAGCTTCACCTCAACCTCTTGCAATTGTTGAAAATGCTCAGATGTGGACTCTTCTCCATGCTGAGAATTCGGTGTGCTCTTTGAGATAAACTCAACTTCAGTGCCATCTTTTTGAGGTAGAATATTAGAATCCGCTTGCTTTTCTCCATTGCAAACACTAGTTTCAGAATCAGTAGAACTGTCTTTTGGACCAGTCAGAGAATCTGACACCTCAACAGTATAGCTAGTAGGATCAACTTGCTCGGTTTCAAGGTTGTCTTCTGCACTGGATGTTGATGTTGGGATGTCAATGTGAGGTTGGTTGTTTTCTTGTGCAACATCATTTCTCTCGAATGGACAGTCATTTAGCTGGTTGAATGGCCTAACTTCCCTCTCCCGGCTGTCTTTGCCACCACTAGAATTGCCAGACAATGATTTTCTTCTTGTTTTCTCCTTTGAATTGTTGATAGGGTATATTGGAAGAAACACAGAAGATGCATTGCGGCAACGAAGTAGATATGGTTGCAAATGGGGATGTCTTAACAGTTCTGCAGCCTAAACATCAAGGCATGCAGATATAAGAATGGATTATAGAGTGTTGAAATTTATAGATACAAACCGTAGGTTAGTCAAACTCACAGTCGGTCTGTGTTCCGGATTCTTCCTTAGCATGCTCTTAATAATTTGTTTCCTGCAACAGGGAACTCATCACACATATATTTAGGCCATTAGAGTGAATCAGACATCATATATTCAAGACAGAAAAATCTCCACAACTTTTTTTGTTAATTAGGCTCCGACTGGATTTGGACTTGCAACCTCACAGCCCGAGTACCACTGAGCCAAAATTCATTGGTAATATTGCACAACTTTTATGGGTGAGTTATACAAATGACATGTGCCAAGAAATCACTAGCATATGTTATTTGGGAAGAAAGCACTTACAGTGAGGAGGAATACACAATTGGGAGAGGAGAAATGATCGATCTGTTTATTTTGTTGATTAGACTAGCCATATCCTGTCCAATTATTTTGTTTAATTATGGTGCTTCAAATTCAAACCAAAGTAAATTACAAATTCTTTACCAGAAGCAAAACAATATTCATGCTATTATTATAGATTACAAGTCAGGCTTATACTTAACAGGAGCTCTAAATGCTGGTTGATGTGAGGCAATTTCAAACATGCAGCAGCCTGAAAGAGCAAGGATGTTATTCGCAATGAAGAAGAAAATTTAATAAACTTACAATCATAGTTCCAGATATCATACCGAGTGACCATATGTCAGACTTGTAGCCGTAAGGTATATCTGCTAGGAGCTCAGGACACATGTAATTGGGAGTGCCAACAACCTAGGTGACAGCAAAGGCACAATGGAAAGATGTGAACAACTAAATAGCTCATTGGGGGATAAGTAGTTCAAATATCAGCTCTCAAAGCCTTGAATCAAACATAGAATCACAAAATAGTTGTTATTGCAGGAATGAAATATATTGGAAATCCGAGCAGAAAATTGGAACAGTTGAGTGTTGAAGCAGCTTAAAGCAGGCATATAACTTAAAGTTGACATATTAGAACAAAATGAAGGTGTAGAGTATGGAAAATAATTCAAGTCCATACCGATGAAGCAAGGTCTTCTGTGTTGAGCAGCTTTGCAAGTCCAAAGTCACCTGTTCAGTCCATACAAGATATACATTTCTTAGAAGACATCAAGATAAGGAAGCCAAACCTGATGAAAATCCTTCAAGTTAGTAGTTCTTTTGCCTTCGTACCGAGGCGGACATCATTGTCCTTCGTAAGGAATATGTTGGAGCACTGGAATTGAAAATGAATGAATAAGAAAAAAATCTATTCAAAAACTTCCCTCCATTAAATAAATTGAAGTTTAATCATTTACCTTAAGATCTCTGTGAAGAACACGATTAGAGTGCAGGTAGTCCACAGCTAGCAATAACTGAGTCAACCATTTGCAGAGCTTCTGAGGAGCCAAACAAGGTAACCATGTTGATAAAATGAACATGTAAAGAACTTCAATTATGTGAAATCTTATAAGTTACCTCCTCTGGAAAAAAAATGCCTCTGGCCTTCTTTATAATCCCAGCCCTGGTTGGAGGAGAGGAAAGAAGGGAAAAATTTATTCATTCAATCTTTCATGATAAGTGTTGTGAGATGACATTTTTAATTTTTTTTTTTTACCATGTTGTATGATACTTTCGATTAAAAAAATATACTTTTAAATGTTCACTTCCTAGATGGAAATTCATTTGCTCTAAATGTATGATAAGACAAACACATAAAGCTTCTCAATTGCTTTTTTACTTAAGGCAATAACTGTCAAGAAGGTTCCCAATCCAGAAAAGAAAAAATTTGCATTCTAATGAAAATTTGAAATCCTACATCAATTTATAAACATACAGTCTTCCCTGGGCTAGTAACTGATTTAAATAGTGTATCTGGTTCATTTCTAAAGCATGTAACATATCGACCCTAAATTCCCCATACCTCTCCAAGAGTATTAAATTTCTCTTTACAACATTCAGAAACACATATTGTTTCTTAAGTTGGTCTTGTCAACAGCATTAATAACATGGTCCGCCCCTCTTAGAATCAATTTGAGATTTGTACCCGCCTACATGCATCTAAGAAAATAATATATGTTTCATATTAACTTACATGTCTCCACCTTCACAGTAGCCTGTTATTATGCATATGCTACTTCCCTGCATAGGAAAGAGATGCATAAAAATTTATTTTGTAGGTGTAGCAAAAGCATTTGTTTAGAGTCAATTTAGGCTCAAAGGCATTAGTTATTCCTAACAAGAAATTTTGCGTTTACCTTGTCCGCCCAAGAATCTTTATACTCCACGATATATGGGTTATTAAGTTTAGCAATCAAGTTCATCTGCAGCACAATATATAGGTTTTCTTTAAAGCAAGTTATGGTCATATTTTGGTCCAACTAAACAAATACATTCTTTAATAGAACTATAAAAGGAAATAGTTGGCTCGCATGAGGGAGAAACACCATCTTTAGTTCCTTTTACCCTCGAAATGGACATATATCTAAAGGTTAAATTCTTGGATACTTGATGGCAAACAATATCTAAAGGTTAAATTCTTGGATACTTGATGGCAAACTTATGAACCAAAACAAGATGTTCATATTCTAATTATTGACTCAAGGCTTAAAAGTAAAAGTTGCGTATATAATCCCTTTCCCATTGAAATGGACATATCTAAAAGTTAACTTCTCTGATACTTGATGGCAGAGGTAGAAACCAAAACAAGATGGTTCATATTCTAGTTATCAATTCAAGCCCTAAAAGTAAAAGTTGTGCATATAATTATTAACATTGAACTGAACTATTCGGCATTTTCAGAGGAAGGAGTTTCAACAGTTACATGATTAAAATTTCTACAACAGTAACTAGACCAGAGGAAAAGCAGTGATGTATTAAATCTGTCAACTATCGAAACATAAAAAAGTTGCTAGTGGTAAAACAACATACCAAATTTTTTTTATTCTTGGTAATTAACCATGAACTCTCATGGTTTAGAAACTTAGATTAAATCATTGAGGTAGATAAGATTATAACAACAGGACTTGTACACATGATAAACACTAAAATTGGTTAGATAGCAGAATGCCTATTAGAAAAATCAAATTAAATGATAATAAATCCTAAAAGCGATCACATGGAAGGTATCTAAATTCCTTCTTTTATCCAAAATAAATAAATAAATCAACAACTAATTCCTTAATCAATGAATAATTATTTTAAAAAAAAAGTTCTTAATGAAACTGAGGTAACCTCCTGGTGAGCTGTACGCTTGAATTTCTCAGTCTGCTTGGCCAGGCGAATCTTCTTCAACACATACCTAACAACATGAGGGGAAAGAAACCCCACAAATTAATCAGCTAAAAGACAAAGAATCGTGCCGACACGGTCACTACCTACCACTGTGAAATCCCCAAAATCACAATTTTGATTCAAAACTGTGTATTCTTTGGAATTGAAATCAATTTATCAACCACCAGAATCTTTACAATTTCCCTTGTTGAAAAAATTTTTCATATCTACATTCCAACAATAATAAATGCCAAAAGTAATTCATTTCCTTCAATCTGTCAATACTCAGAAACTAAAATTGAAAATTTCTGAAGATTGATACACAAATTGAATGGAAATATTCAAAAAGATCCAAAGAAATAAAGAATCGAATTTCTTACTTCTTGTTCTCAGCTTTATGAAGAACAAGAAAAGCAGAACCAAAAGCTCCTCTCCCAATCTGTTCTATAACTTGATAATCTTCCATCTTGGACTTGACTTCACCATTATCTGGCTTCATTTATGATCTTCAAACCCAGAATCCAAGAAATATTAGAAAGTCACAAACTTCACATCAAACAGAAAACAAGAATGGAAATTCACAAATCTTTGCTAATGTATAACACAAAGAAAAGTTTTGGGTTTTGGGTTTTTGTAGCTAATAAAAGAGTTTTTACCTCAGGCTAATGTTTAACAGATAGTATAGCAAAGCAATAATTAATTAGTGGGCAAGTGAGAGTGAATGAAATAGATTAGAGAAGAAAACGAGTTGTTGAGACTATTGAAGTAACTATAGAGAGAGATGAGAAAGAGAGAGAAAGAGAGAGATGAGAGGACAAAGTCAAGTAAAGTGACACTGCACTCATACATGATGATAGATAGGATTAGGAAGTAATAAAACTCGAAAAGACTTGATGGCTTACCCAAAAGCAGAGAGAGAGAGAGAGAGATGGATAACTGGGAATAGACTCACTAAATTTGTAATGTCAAGTTCATATATTTATTTAAAACTCGCTAACGTGTAGTTGAAAATTCACAAAAAAAAAAATATAGAAAATGAGAGTGAGAGTGAGAGAGAGAAGGTCACAATTTACAAGTGACAGATATTGGAAAACTAATGAAAAAAGCAAAGGCTTTGCTTGCAATTACAGATTTCACAAGGAAGAAGGTCCACACTCACATAGCTAGGGAATGTTTTTAGCAATGTTAATGTAATGTAGTTCTGATGTCACCATCTATTATCTTATTAGAATTTGGGATTTATAGATTTATTATTATTATTATTATTATTATTAGCTAACCTCCTTTTACAAATGTTTGTGCTGTTATCAAGTTGTTTTTTTTGGCTTTAAGGACATCATGAATGTCCTCTTTTTTTTAAAAAAATTTGTTTAACACCAAAAGTACTTTTTATTATCTCATATTTCTACATCTTTGGGTATAATCATAATTATGGATTCTCAATTGCTTTTTATTGGGGCCAGAATGAAAAATCAAAAATAAGTAACTAGTATTATTATTTCACTCTTTTTATATCAAATTTTTAATCAAAACCAAGTTTGTGGCCAGATCCTCTTTGATGCTTTGGCTGAGATGGTGGACCATAACTAGTACCTTTTTTGGGTTAGGTTGTACAATACACTACTTGTTCTCTTAGTTTAAGAAATAATGGGCTCCTCCCTTATTATTTTCCTTTTTAACAAGCAATATATATCAAGTAGGGTTAGCAATTAAGCATTAGAAAAGAGAAGAATAAATTGCATTACTTCAATAATACTCAACTGTAATCTCAATATAAGTGAATGAGAAACTCTTTAAATGTGTGCTTAGTTAATGAAAAATGTATCAGTTTTTTTAGAGATAATTATAAAATATTTTTTCAAATTTATCTTAATATATATATTTCGACTCTTATTGTTTCTAAATTAATACAACAAAGACTCTTATTGTTTCTAAATCAATACAACCACTGTAAATTAATATAATTGAGACTCATAAATTCTATTAATTAAAAAAAATTAATTAATCAATTATTAATTTAACATATTAATCCAAGTCGAGATGTAATTGAAAAAAATTAACCCAAAATTTAATTTAATTAAAAGAGAGTGCAATTGTGTTGTGCACATCTTTGCTTTGGGTTTAAACCATACAGGTAGAGGTATAATGTCATTATAGTGAGTGGTGATTTAGTGTGAAAAGTGTCAATTTCTCCTCGTGCAAAGAATCTGGACATTAGCCCAATAGAATCAAACAAGATCTAAAGAAAGCATAAATACATTTTTCAGGTTGGACTTTGGACCCTACAAGACCTGCACCAAATGCCAAATGATACCAATATGTTATTGCATAACCCCACAATCCCCCCATTTTAAGTAAAATTTATACAGCACTACTTGGCCCATTTTTTCATTTCAAAGGTAGGAACTTTCCCCAGCATATACCCATGTCATGGCTAAACCTTTGTCTCATTATCCAAACACAGTAAAACTAATACAACACAGCTGGAAAACAGCTACTAGAAATTACCCACTTAGATTTTACCTTGCAAAAGAGAGAAATTTAATTCATGCATCATCCTTCTTTAACCTTTTTGAGTTGGTGACCTAAACCCATCGCCTAACTGATGCCAAAAAATAGACATAACCATACGTCCCGGAAGTCTACTCTTTAAGTGTTCGGAGTGATCAATTAAAATCCTTATATACAAATCAATCTAGCAGAAGCCCATTTGTAACATGACTTGGGATAACAGATAATCAAAGAGTTCAACTAGAGTTTCAATGGCTGTGTTAGAGCTTAGATGTAGAAAAGGCATGCAAAGACTATGCAAACTAGAGTAGAAAAATGTAGAGAATAATGCAGCCTCAAACTGGACTTGTTTTGAATTCATACCAGGAGTAAGGAAACCTAAATATTTATCATGAGACCATCAAATCCACACAATTTGCAGTCGCATTAAATTACTGGAATAAAGATATTTGCACCTACTGCATAAGGAAAAATTTATACAAAAAAATTACTTTCGCTTCAACTTTTTGGAGGCCTTGCGACTTTCAATTTTCTTCTGTGCAGCTTCAAATTCTTCTTCCGTAGGTTCAGAAGCTGCATTACCACCACCATATTTGGATACCAGAGATGAGAACATGGAGTCAAACCTGTCTTTCCTCTCAGTATGGCGCTGTGATATAATAGCAAGTAGATCTGCTTCTGGTTGTTTATTTGATCTGTCAAAGATATAAATTAAGGTTATCCATTAAACATATAGGGAAAAGGCATATTTTAAGGATATAAACAAAAAAACTCTCTTGTCGAAGACTTACTTCCCCTTCCGTTTTAAAGGACTAGTGGGCGGTTTTGTTTCAGATATTTTCTTTGCCCATTTCTGGTAAGTTTTGGTTGCCTTCAGTTCCCCTATATGAGAGAGAACATGGGAAATTAGCAGCAACAAAAGTACAGTAACAAGTCATAAAATGTATTGATATCAAAAGGTGACAGACAATCATCCACAAACAAATCTATTCATCTTAAGTGAGATGGTACTCTCACAATGAACTGAAACCAACAAGCAAGATGGTCTCAATTGTCTATTCTAAACCTGTAAACTAGATACTATATTATGATGTTAACCTCTTAAATGTCTAGATAGCCTTGTTGAAACACCTAGGTAAGCATTTATTGGCAAATTATATACTCGAAAGCCAGACTAAACTCACCTGCAGATATTGCCTCATCCAAAATATCCATGAACCGATGTGAATCAAGCTTAGGATCAGAACAGAGCATTGAACAGAAGAGCCTGACAAGGGAAATTTTTCAGAATCAAACTGGAAAGCCTAAAGAAAAGAAGGCAGGCACCCTAACATCATACCTGTTCATGTGACCCTTGCATTTCTTATAAAGGTCAATCAAATCCTTTTTCTCTGAATCAGATCCCCTATAATTTGCTTCGAACTCTTCAATATCGGCTTCTGTTACCTGAAATGGATGTATGAGTGTCAGCACAAGGAAATGAAAAGCCTAAGTAATACATGGGATCAGGAAAAATGCATGATCAGACAGTACAACCTTTTTGTACATGGTTCTTAAAAAATCCTTCAAATTCTCAACAACATCCCCTGCAAGATCCTGTTCAACAAGAAAAGCAGAAATGAGATACAGAATGCTGAAAGACAAGGAGAAACTTTTGAACTTCTGCAGACAGTAACGGCACTTATTCTTTTCACAGCAACTAAATGGATTAATTTCTTTTCTCACAAATTTGAAAAATATTTCTTACATTAATAATGAAATCTAGCACATTTAAGGTAATAAGACAATGCAATATTGACATAGTATTCCTGGTTATGACAGCATGGTTTTCCTTCAAAAGCTTAGGACATCTCTATAGAGCCTCTTGTGATCCTGAACCCCAGCTCAATTGAGGGGAAAAAGGGTGTGTATGTTGCCACTTACAGTATCATCAACACAACCAGTCTGATCATAGATGGACCGTTTTTCCTCATCTCCAAGGATCGATATCACCTTTTGCAGTTGCTGAAATTTTTCTTTAGCTTCCTATTAGAAGATCAAACAACAGGTCATAAACAATCAACATAAAATTAATAAACATACATCCAGCAATCTGTTCTTAGGGTGATTGACCTCATCACCAGGATTTTTATCTGGGTGTAGCCGCAAGGCCAACTTATAGTACGCTTTCTTTATTTCCTGTTGAGATGCTGTCTGCTCAACACCAAGGACCTGCAACAAGTGGGTT
Organism: Aleurites moluccanus; assembly: GCA_948193065.1. Lineage (NCBI taxonomy): Eukaryota > Viridiplantae > Streptophyta > Magnoliopsida > Malpighiales > Euphorbiaceae > Aleurites > Aleurites moluccanus. Next base: position 21,512 of record CANXYC010660465.1, on the reverse strand, counting down.
GTTATTTGTTAAATCTTATTCCAGCATATATTACAATGTCAAATCACACATGTGTAACATATAAACCAAAACAAAAGGAGTAATTTAGCAGAAAAAGATAAAAGAAAAAAGTAAGGAGAGTGCATAAAACTTTAAACCAAGCCAACAAAGGAATTGAAGGGAAAAGCAAACACAATTATTCAGAATGCAGAATTTTGAAATAGTTGCCACCTAGTTATCCTCAAGATTTACTATACTTGAGCTTCGCCACATGCAGAATGAAACACCATCTACTCCCATAATTTGCTATCCAAAATATTAAAAACCTAAAAGTGAATTATTCAAGCCATGTCTGTAGTATTGAGGAATAAAACTCCCTTTCTTTTTAATCAAAATATCTAAAACTTCATTTCCTAATCATACAAATTATTCAATACCCTATTATCCAATTTTGGAAGGAAACTTTGGGGATAATTATATTGTTCAGTAATTTTGCAAGAAATGCATGTCTCAGATCTCAAACATGTAATCTATTAGTCACAAGCAAGAAAATTTATTTTTTCACCAAATAATGGCTCTCAGAATGCTAGACACATGTAAACACACATAGCAAATGCTTCAGTACCCAGCATGTAAGAAAAAAGGTGGCCATATTGTGTATATGAACAGAAAATCAAACCATCAATAATAGCACCAGCAACAGCATTTACCTTAAAAATATAATGTATTATTAGCTAAACAGGAAGAATGTTAAAGTTTATAGAACAATCATAATATCCAATGAATTTTTTATAATTCAAAAGTGCAATTGATCAAAGACTTCAAGCATCAAACAGTACATAAAATTATTATAGCATGGTACAGAACTCATCCCCATAGACAAAACAAGATGTACAACAGAAAAACACCAACGAGGAGCACATACAAATACTCTAGAAATAAACTACCTTGTGAAAAAAGCCTCTTCACTTGGCTTTTTTGAAATTCCATTAGAAAAGAAAATAAAGAAGAAATCAATGTCAAGGGACGTTAATAAACTAAACAGTAACTAAATCCACCACAACAATGAGCTAAACGTGAATAAGCTTTTTCTTGGTCTGTTAAGGAGGCCAATTCCCCTTCCCTAACCCCATCTCAATGAGCTAAGATTATGTTTGGTAGATTATGGACTGTAATGTAATGTAAGCAAATGCATTTCTAGTGTAATGGTTTTTAATTGTGTTATACATGACAAAAAAAAATTCTTTCAACACTTAACTACAACTCAAAAAGCATTGAATCAAACTGAAGTTTAAGTAGAATCCTAAAACTCTGAAACCAAATAAAATTTCCTAAACAAGTTTGACCCACATAATAGCCTCAATATAACCAGAAAACTAATAAAGACAAACAATAGCTGACCCACCATATTCAAACATAGTCGTTCTTCTCTTCTAATAGCTTTTAATACCTAGAACACGTTGATTGCTTATAAAACAACAAGACTACTTATAAAAGATTGTTTACAAGGCGAATGTTGCAGGTTCCCGGGATTATAATGTGTGCCGGGCAATAGTAGCAAATACCAACATTTATTGGCAATTCATAACAAGTTAGCTCTTCTAAATACTGATAAATCTGCCACCTATTATCAACATAATCCAAAAATTCAAGCCTAATGTTTTAATCCCTAGTGGTTGTTATCCAATAAAACAACTTTACGCACCATATATTAAATTCCCATTAAAAAAAAAAAAACAAAATTAAGAATTAAATTAACAAAAAAGAAAAAAAAAAAAAGGAATATTAAAAAAACCCTAAAATCTCAATCGAAGTAACAAATACTCTAGATGGTTTAACCCAAAACGAAATCGACAAAATAAAGGAACATAATCACCCAAATACAACTTACAACACTGAACCCATAAAAACAAAATGATTTTCACAGCCAACTGAAATCCATAATTAAAATCCAACATCCAATCTTTTAATTACCTCGTAGAGACTCTTTTCGTTTGAAGAAGATCCAGTCACATTCTCCTTCTGTTCCTTTTCTTCTTCTTCTTCTAATTCTACTTCTTCATCATGAGAAACCCTAGATTTTTCTTTCCCTTTCTTACCCATTTTTGGTCCAGTAAGAGTATAGAAGTTTAGTGTCTGTATGGAGTGAAGAAAGCGAAGGAATGAGAGAGTATGGTTCTTGATTTAATAGCGGATCCCTTTTATATCGATTTTTTTTTTCGCCTCTCTCCGATTTTGTTCCCGCGTCTTTGCTCATTTTCCCGCCGGGTTGTTGATGCATAAAATTGGATCTCAACCGTTTCTTTCCAGTGGGACCCCCTGATTTCTACAGAGGAGTCTATATGGGCCAGATTGGGCCTTATCATGGGCCAATTTTAAATTTTTGCAACCCAGTTTAAACCCATAACTGTCTATTATCTGGGGAAATGAAAAAAAAAATTCAGAAAGCATACAATTGTGCCCTACCAAATGAATTTAAAGTTGGGTTTAAATTCAGCAGTTTAATTTTAATTTAAACATTTTTTAAATATATAATTTAATTAAAAATATTTATAAGTTATGTGCATAAAAATATTAAAAATATAAATAAATAGCCTTCTTATCTGATTATTAACAATTATAAATGTTTTTTATCAATTGTGTTTATCATATATTTCCTTTTTTTTTTTTAACATATCTATTAGCAGTAATATACAACAGCCAGCTTGGCAATCCTGTCAAAACAGGTGATACAGGGACCAAACTAGAGTTTTCATTCACATGAAGGTAATAAGGACTTGATGGAGAATCCTCTAGTCTATTTACTTGATTCGCCATTTGGAGAAGAAAAACAAAGTTTCAAAGAGATAATTGTTTGGAAACTAAGAAAATTGGTCGAGAGAAAATTTTATGAAAAGAAAAATTTGCTCTGATACCATAACAAGAAACTAAATTGATTGACATGTGAAATCGTAATTCATTAAGCTTGAGAGTAAAGTTTATGTACAAAGCCATATGATAGCTAAGAAAGCTAACAGAAATGTAACTAACCCTAACAAACAGAAAAACAAGAAGTAGTGACAATCAAGCTGCTGATCTAAACTAAACTAATTGTGTTAAACTAAGATTGCCAAGTTGGTATGAGCACTGGATTGCCAAGCTGGCAGTTGTAGATTACTGCTAATATTCTCACCAGTAGCTAAAATGACAACTGTCAGGACCCTTTTGGCAGTAGCAGCAGCACAAAATTGTCACACCAATTAGACATCAACAATACATTTTTACATGGTGATTTGAAGGAGGAGGAATACATGGAAGTTCCACAAGGCTTTCCTATTCCTAAGAATCAGGTCTGTAGGCTATTAAAGTCCTTGTATGGACTAAAACAAGCCAGCATGCAGTGGTATGCTAAGCTCTCCACTACCCTGCTTGCACAAGGCTACACATAGGCATCATCTGATCACACTTTGTTTTATAAACTTGGCCACACATTCACTGCTATTCTCATTTATGTGGATGATATTATCCTAGCACTGATTTGACAGAGATCACCCACATCAAGCAGTATTTGCATGATACCTTTCAAATTAAAGATTTGGGCACCTTAAAATTTTTTCTTGGACTTAGAAATAGTCTTTATTTATTGTGATAATCAATCAACCATTCAAATAGCCTCTAATCCAATCTTCCATGAACATACTAAACATATCGAAATTGACTGTCATTTTGTTAGGGACAAAATCACAGAAGGCATTGTTCAGCTCTTCCCTGTTTCATCTTTTAATCAACAAGCAGACTTTTCTAACTAAACCACTTGTTGCCACCAAGTTTTATCATTACTTGTCCAGGCTGGGCATTCACAATGTGTATGCTCCAGCTTGAGGGGGGCTATTAGTAGTAATATACAACTGCCAGCTTGGCAATCCAGTGCTCATGCCAACTTGGCAATCTTAGTTTAACATAATTAGTTTAGTTTAGATCAGCAGCTTGACTGTTACTATTTCCTATCATTCTGTTTGTTAGAATTAGTTACATTTTCGTTAGCTTTCTGAGTTGTCATGTAACTTTGTATATAAACTTTACTCTCAAACTTAATGAATTACGATTTCACATTTCAATCAATTCAATTTCTTGTTAATATCAGTGATATGTAATAAAAAAAAAAAAAAAATGAGAAAAATTATTCGTTTATGATTTAATACCAATAATTGAATTCTAATCCAAAACATGAAAAATAAACCTATTAATTAATCAACAGAATAATCATTAAAATTTTAAAATTATAAGTTGGGTTACTATTAATTCAAGTCTAATTTTTCTTTTAAAAAATTTTAATACTGTTAACACCGGCTAAAAAAACTGCATTGAACCTCGATTTGGAGCAAACTAGTATATATAGACCCATACCTTATTAGATTCATTTGTAGTTTGTGGGCCCATAACTGTAAATTTCGCCTGATCAGTTATGATTTTTACTATAATTTTTATTTTTTATTTTTAGCTTTTGCAATTAATAAAAAAGAAAAGGCAAGGAAGAGAGATATTTATCCTTTTTCTTGTTTCGTTTTAGAGCAAGAGCAGCATAGAAGGTAGAGGTCCCTAGACCAAAGGTAGTGGCCCGGTCCATTGGCAGTGCTAGCCCAAACAAAGCAACCATCAACTTCTAATGTTTTCAAAAAATTATTAGGTATAATGAGAGTGTGTTTTTCTTATTCTTATAAAAATATGAATATATATGATTAAAATGAAAATATATTTATATAAATTTATTTTTATGTGAATAAAATGAATATACTCTCATTATATATAATAATTTCTTTTTTTTTATCTTTCTGTCCTGCATATTATAAATTCATCACTAATAATTTGCTGACATCAAAAAATTATTGAAGAGAGAGTGTCAATTTTTTTTTTTTTTTTTTTAATAATGATAAAGCCTTAATAAACATTTTTTGCACTTGTAAGTTTATTCAATATTTTTTTTTATCAATCTTATGCTAATTTGAAAGATAAGTTATACTCTAACCTAATTGATCAATGAAGATCATAAAAAATATTTGTTTATTATTAATCTAAATATTTAATGTGGTTTTCTTGATTTAAATGGTTGAGTGATTGATGGAGAGAATGGGAGGGAGGAAAGAAGAGAAAAGAGGGAGGGAGGGAAAATAAAAGAAGTAAAAAAGTACTCTATCGTTATATTATTTTTATGGTATAATTTTGTATATGACGTAAAAAAAAACATAAAAGTACTTTTTTTCTAAAAAATACAATGATCAATGAAGAAGAAGAAAAAATGGGGGAACATGGCAAGCAAAATAAAGAAAAGGAGTGTTGGTATTGTGACCCTACAATCTCCATCATCTTGCTGAAAGCAATGTTGGTATTGAAAGTGTCATATTATTGTTTGTATAGTTTTCTTCAATTCAATAAGTAAAAAATTGATAATGCCAACTTTCATACTCACCACCTCCACCACCACCCATAAACATCATTTCTGGTTTGTTCAACTAAGACAAAAAGGGCACCCATCCAAAATTTTTGTTTGGGACTTGAGGAGAGGGGAGGGTCTTCTTATCTAGGGAATTTTACAAAGCTAAATTAGCACAAACATCCATAAGGTCATGTATTACACATATTATATGTGAATGAGACACAAACAAGCATATAAAAATAGGTTATAATTTGTGTTTTTTTTTTTATAGTCTTTGGATGCTTCAAACTTTTTTTTGTTTTTTAAGTTGAATATACAAACAAAAATACTTTTTGGAGATTTCAAAAGATGCATGAGATAATGTTGTTTACTGTACTTCCAATTAAGTAATTTTTTTTCAGTTTATTAAGGTCTAATTAATTAAATATAGTCATTTATATAACAAAGTTTAGACCCTTTTAGTTCTTGAAAACATTTTCTATTTGCCAAACAATGATTTCAGAAGCTTATTAGTTGAGGTCCAGCCACTAGAGATACTCATCATAGTACAAAAGAAACCTAGGGGACGAAGGTTAGTACTTTCTTAATTCCTAGACATACAATACAAATACCTATATATAGTCAGATTAGTTTGCTTTTTTGACCTATCAGAAAAAAAAAATACTACTTATAAAAATTAATTCGTGATAATATTATTTAATTATAATATTTTATTAGAAAAATAAGTTTGTTTAATATTGAAATTAATTAAAAAAAATTAAATGCATTTATAGAGTACTGTTTTTGAGTTTTTATAAATATTTCTTATTGAATTCACTCAAAAATATATATTAAGTCAATGCTAAATGGATAGAAACAAGATTAACTATATATAATTAACAAGCAATCAACAAAACTTTCATAATAACAAAAAAAAAAAAAAAAACTTAATCATTCTTGTTAGGAATAACACAGGAATGAATGATTATTGGGTTTGAACTTGAAACAATAAACTTATTTTATTTTACTTTTATTTTTTGTGGAAGCTTGCTCTTGTGGTTAAGCTACAGTGAAATAAAAATAATGGACTAACATGGTTTCTCACTTTTACTTTTAGCAAGTGCATTGAAATTAATAATGCAAAATAGTTAGAAAGAAAAAGTTTAACTGGTTCTCAAAAGACAGATACTTCCCTTGTAAAAAAGAAGAAAGTTTTAATTACTTGTAATTAGTGTTGGCATGAGCTTTTTCTTTTGAGGATTTTCTGTTCATTGGTAAAGAAGTTTTTTGGGATGCTTTTACGCTTTGTTTCAAGGGCAGTACAGAGGGAAAAAAAAATGAAAAGAAAAGTGATTGATATTATTTCTTTTAATAAATAAGATAAAGAAATGTTAAGTGTGATATTTTTTATATATGATGTATCTTTCCTGTATTAAAAAGAAATTTTTTATACTAATAATGTATAAAAAAATCTTAGTAAATTAATATTAACACCTTAGAATTGACTTTTGATTCATATGATTAGGTCTAACTCCATTCTAGTTATTAGATTAGTAATTTATACGGACTCGAATCATTAAAAATGAAATAAGAGCCTAATCACCGGTCAGAAATATGAAAATATTACTTAGCGGATTAGATCTGGGTTACATATAAGTCTGACAAGTATATCAATAATTTAAGTTGGGAAAATATAATACCTTTTATATATGATTTTTTTTTTTCACATCGAAAAGAGACATCTTATAAAAATAGTGTATAAGGGATCTTAATAAACAATTACTACTAATGTCTTAATGTTGACTTTTGAACTATGTGGTTAGACCTAACTTCACCCCAGTTATTAGGTCAATAATTCACAAGATTGGAACCATTAAAAATAATATCATAGTCTAATCATCTGCTAAAAGTGTGAAAGAGTTGTTTGGTGAACTTAATCTGAGTTATACTTGTATTATCTAATGATCCATATATGAGTTATATGTACAAGTCTAACGATGGTTATACTCATATTGTTTGATGGGTTAGATCTGAGTTATATGTTTATGACTGACGAAGGTTATACTCACATTATTTAATGACTATATTTGAGTTGTAGGCCTGATAATGATATAAGAAATTTAAATAGTAGAAAATGTGATAATCTTTATGTGTGATATCTCTTTTCCACATGAAAAAGAAACTTTTTATATGAATAATATATAAAATGCTTTAATAAATTACTACTAATATTTTGAAATTGATTTTTAAATCATGTGATTAAATTCAACTCATCTCAATTATTAAGCCAATAATTCACACCGAATATATCCGAATCGTTACATAAATAAATAAGATTTTTCATTTAGACTTTTAGGACCATAAAAATTTGAAAGAAATAATAAATTGAGAAATGTGATAAATACGAAATTATAAAACTAGAAACATGAAGATATACTTACTTTTTCTTCATGTCATTAAAATAAGGTTAAGAAGTTAAATTTTATTTTATAATATTATTTATCTTACAAATAAATTAAATTTTTTTTCTTATATAAATAAAAAATTCAAACAATAAAAAAGAAATTGAAATTCTCCTTTTTTTTTTTCTTGTATTTCTTATTTAAGTTTTTCATTTTCTCTCCATTGTACCAAAAAAAAAAAATGGTTAATAAAGACCAGAAAGTGAATCTGACAGGTAAAAAAATTTTGAAAAGATCTTTTAGAAGAGGTTGCAATAATTGAAGTCCTATAACTTTCTAGTTTTGTGATCAAATCAAAAACCCAAAATGAAAAGTCAACTAGTGAGAAGCTATGAATTTTTTTTTTTTACTAGTTGCTCTTTTACTCTGTACTGGAATGTACTGTCCTTCTATTTGTAACATTAGCTGTCAAATACCAATGAAAAGATAACTCAAATATGTATAAAATTTCTCACTTGATCTTTATAAATTATAAAATGAACATATTTATTGGAAAATAATAAAGTTATTTTTAATTTCCAATCAAAAAAGAAAATTTTAATAATTAGAACCAATTGTCCAATCGAATAAATAGTCTCTCACATTCATTTATGTTAACCAAATAGTCATTCTACTTAAATAATTAAAATTTTCTATTAAATAATAAATAAAAAATAAAATATTATTGTATATATTATGTTGTTATAAAATTTAATATATTATACTCTCTATTTATTTATTTAAATTTGAAACTCAAATAAAATATTAATTTTTAAATTTTATTACCTAATTTTTTCTAAAAATATTATACATGATATTTAAAACAATAAAAATATATTTTTATTATAAATAACAAAAAATATTCTACGCTAGCAAAAATATATAACCTTTTATTTTAATTATTTTGAAATGCATTATGCATCCATAATTTTTTAACTTAAAATATAATTTTGTTATTATTAAAATATATAAATACTTTTTAAAAATTTTAAAAGAAAAATTAAACTCCATTGATCTAGAAACTAAAAAAAAAATTATCTTAATTATGTACCACAATTAATTTTATATCTTATTAGAAAAATTTTTAAAAAATCAGCAATCAATTTGTATTTTTTTCTTATAATCAAGGGTGTTTTAAACTTTTACTATTAGTTTTTTCCGAATAACAAATGATTATTTTATTAATAAAAATAAAAATAAAAATAAACATTATAAATTATTTAATTAATTTTTCAAAAATGAGAGTTATTAATTAAATTAATATGAAGGATTAAATAGTATTTCCATTATATTTTTAATTTATATCAGAAATCATTGAGTTAAAAGAAAAAATTCAAAGTAACAATTTTAATTAAAAAATATAATTATGAATAATTTTAAAAGTTCGAGATATAATTATTTATTTTTTAATGACGGAATATAATTATAAAAAAGTTAAAAAGTTGATAATAATTTAGGCTTATAGACATTATTAATTTTTTAATTTTGAAAAGAAAAATAATTTTAAAATATATTTAATTTTATTACTGGATGTCTTAAAGTAGGAAAATAAGTTGTCAAAATAAAGAAAAATTATAAAATGTGATTTTTATTTGTTTCGTCGTACCCATTCTTCAAAGTATAAACTTTTAATATAACACAGTAGAAACTAAAAATTGAAAACATAAATTATACTAAACAACCTCTGAAATCAATTTAATTTAAATGCAGATGATTATATTTTTAAGAAAAAATATAAAAAATAAATAATAAAAGTGAAATTAATTTTTATAATTTTAAAATTAACAAAAAAATTAGACAAATTATTTTAATTAGTTCAAAAAAATGAACAATATTAAAAAAACTCAATAAATTAAAAAAAAAAAAAAAGAATAATAACATGAATAACATTAAAAAAAACTCAATAAATAAATTAAAAAAAAAAAAAAAAAAACAGAAGAGCATGAATAATATAAAAAAAATTCAATGAAATACTAAAAAAAAAAATTATTAGACAAAATTTATGCCTTAAAAAAGTCAACTGAAATCCTAAAAAAAGTGAAAAACTTTTAAAATTTTTTTTTATTCATATCACTACATTAAAAATATATAAAAATTTATTAATTATAAAAGTTAATGACTTTTTGAATATCAATTTATTTTTGTAAACTTTATAAAAATTATAATTGAATACCTCATACTTTTAAAAAGCTTTTAAAAGTTTTAATTGAATATTTCTTAATTTTTGTGAAGTTTTTAAAAATTATTATTAAATATTCATTAACTTTTTAAATCTATCAAAATTTTTAATTCTTCCCATCAAATATATCCCTTAAATATCATATTTAGCAAATACCACAAATTAGTAATTGAAAATCCCTATTAACTGCTTATTCAAATTGATACTAAATTGGAAAGATGAATGATCCATTTTAATTTGACTTATTTTTAATTTCTTATTGATGATCTTGAATATGAACTAGAAATCTGATGAAATATCTCTTTTAATTAGGTCTGAAATGAGAAAAATTATGTTTTTTCCAAGAAGCATCCCCTTAATTATGCTTTTTTCTTACAAGCATCCCCTTTAATATTTCATGCTTAAGTAAATTTAACAACTGCTCCCAAAAAAAAAAAAAAGTAAAGAAGGAATAAACTTAGCTGTAATCATGAAATTAAGTTTGAGTAAGTTGATAATCAAAATTTTTTATATAAATATAAAAATTTTAAAAGAATTAATTATAAGAGTATTAAGAATTAAAATTTTTTAAGTTTTATAAAATTTAAAAAAAAAAAATTTGAATGAATTAAAATTATATAAAAAATTAAGTTTAAATTGATTAATAAAAAAAATTATGAGTTAATGAGATTTTTTTAAATTAAAGCAGTGAGTGGGTGTCATTTGTCATGCGATGAAAGTTGCATTGCATGGGATTCTAAATCACATTCTCACTTGCATGGGATTCTTGGCTGTGGAGATTTTATAATTATTGCCTAAAATTTTGTTCTCCTAATAATGTTTAAAGAGTTAATTGTTTGCTCAACAGATAATAACTTATTATATCAATAGTTACATTTCTTTTCAAAGAAAAACTTTATAGGTCTGCAAAAGAGAGAAAGTAAATGTTTTTCTTATTAAATTATATCTCCTAATTTTATAATTAATTTATACACTAATTTTTTCATTAAAAGAATATAAATAGCATTGGGCATATATAAAAATAAATGGGATTTAAAAGGAATTTATGATTAATTTTCTTTTTCTTTCACATATATTTTTTTGATTAAATTATTTTCCAAAATAAATTTACATTGACACAGTAAGATTCCTGTTAAAATTATAGAAATTTATATTAACTTTATTTGGTAGAGGGGTAATTTAGATAATTTAGAAATAATATAATTTAATAATATTTTTTATTTGATCACTTTAATTATAAAAACTTGAATTAAGTCAATGTGATTAAGTTATCTATTTATATGTATATTATAGTGTATTTTTGTAATCTATCAATATGAGATAATCTTAATACTATCTCTCAAATAATAACTTGTATGATTCAGTTGTCATTTAATAATTTAAATTGATTATGACAGTTTGATGAGTTATTAATCTCCAGGTCATTTAGTTTTAATCTAGGTAATTATTTTAATGAGATATCAGCCTATTAATTATTTGATTTTAGTTTGAATAATTAGTTTGGTGATATATCAGTCCATTGATAATTTTGTATTCTGATAAATCAAGATGAAAATTTTCTATGTAAAAATTTATATTAACTTTATTTAATAAAAAATATAATTTAAGTAATTTGAAAAGAATAAATTATTTAATAATATTTTTTATTTGGTCACCTTAACCACAAGTAATCTATAATATAAGATAATCTTAACAAAAAAAATTGCAACATATTTCTTATAAAATTGAGGAGTGAACCTTCTCAAAAAAAAATGCATATAATATTAGTTTTTTTTATTTTATTTTTTAGTTGCTTTATATTTAATAATAATAATAATAACAGTTTTTCTATTGATTATTTTAAGGACACTAGATAAGAAATATAAATTTAGAAAATAATTAATAAATAAATTTAAAAATAAATTAAATGAGATTTAAAAATAAATTAAATGAGCAAAAAGTAAAAATTTTGATTTATTATTTGAAATTATAGTGATTGTAATGAAATATGTATTAGTTTTTTTTTTCACTCAATTTATCTTTTATATTAATTTATTTATATTTATCTGAAATAATTATTTTATAATTATATTTTATTTAAAATAATTATTTTTAAGACATTCATCATCATAATAATAATAAGCTTGGTGTATTTTCAGTAAATTTAACCATACAAACACAGTCTTGTTATATGTGAATGGCCATGATTGATTGGTTGGAAATCGATTTGTTGGATTCCAGTGTTAGTCAAATTGGTCCTGATAAGATCACAACCGTGGAAATAGATTACATCATAGTAATAATATCAGCGATAAAAGCAGGTGATTTATAATCAGAGGGACAACAGATATCCAAATCCAATGTACTGTAATTAACGGTGGCCATGTACTTAATTATTTTTATTTTATTCATTTATATAAATAAATAAATAATTATGTTTTTCTAAAAATTAAATAAATATGTCGATGAAAAATGTCCCACGTAGGCACGTGCGATATGGACGTCTGTCTCTTTCTTTCTGACTTTTTTGTCCTCACTCTCTCTCGCTCACGAGAAGAGTTGAGTTGTTTTCTACTTTTCTGCTCTGTCCGTTTTCAATTCCAATTTTTTATTTTTTTTTAGTTGTATTTTGGGTCTGACTTTGCAAAGGGTTCCTCTCTCTCTCTCTCTCTCTCCTTTTTTTCCCATTAAAAATAATTAAAGAAAATTAATAATTTTACTATTAGGATTAAGGTTAGAATATCTTAAATTATTGTTCATCCTAGCCCATTAGTCTTAAATTTGGTGAAATGATCTTATAGAAAAGTAAGAGTTAGGATTTATTTTGATTTAATTATTTATAATAATTTATTATTTAAATCATTCGATATTTTATTATTATTAATTACGTCGAATTTAAATAGTAAAGATTTTATTCAGTACTAATTATTATATTTATAAAAATTAGAGCCCCAAACCATATATATTTTAATTTTTTTAATAAATTATTGTTTGATTGCGTCATAATTTGAGTAGTATTAGTTTGGAAAATAAGTTGAGTTAGAAAAAAAAAACTATTTATTAATTTCTAACAATTAAACTAAAACACCATCTTATGCAAATGAGACTTTGGTTTATCAATAAAATAATCATATGTTTCAATTCATGAGATAATGACAATGAAAAAAAAATTATATTAAAAAAAATTATAAATAACAGAAAATTTAATTTCAACAAAATTTTAAGGTCAATATCTTTAAAAAAAAAATCTAGAAAAATATAATAATAAATAATAAGATTAGATAACTCTTCATCTTATTTTATCTTTTTTGCATCTTTCCAACTAAATCATAAAATAGATTCCAAATATTAAACAGTATACTGCCAAGTGAGGCAGGTTTATAGTTACACCAACCAAACAAGTATGGACCCATTAATCCCAAATTAAAACAAATTAGACATAAATAATTTTATTATATATTCTGTTTAGCAATTTAATTATTAATTTTTGTGGATTACTGTTCATCATGGTCTAATGATTATGGATTATAACTTTTTAAATAGGCATTTTTTTTATAATAAGTATAAAGACAATAGTTAGCACAAAAGGATTATTATTGTCCTTCTTTTCTTGTATGAAATGTAGCACACCCATGGGGATAATTTCTCTTAAATTTTTGTCTAATTTACTTAAAAATTTACAACTTTTAGTTTTCTTTAGTTACTAATTCTGATTTTAACTAGTAATATAATTACAATTATTTTCTAACTAATAAAAAGGTAGTTGGAAAATCAGTTATCAAACTGAAATTTTATTTCCAAATAATGAGTATTGTGCAAAACGAAATTTATAAAATAAACTATTATTTGTAACTTATCAAAAAATGTAATTCACTTTTCAAAACCCATTTTTCAATAATAATGCCAAAAATTAATTGAAAGAAAAAAAATATTACGTTTTATAATTTAATAAATTTTAAATTTTCAAATTAAAGATTCAAACACCCATAAAATATTTAATTTAGTGATACTAAATTTATTTTTAAATAAAGTTATATTTATATCAAAAAATGCAAATTACATGTAATTATTTAAGTATAATTTGACTCCGAGTTCGGGAGTTGTTGTATCAAAATACACAATAGTTTATCAGGTATTTTGATATCCTAAAAATTTTTATAAATTTTTTAAAAATCATAATTTAATAATATTTGATATAATAAATTTAATAATATATTTTAATAATATATTTTTTGTACTAAATAAAAATCAAATGAATAAATAAAAAAATTTATTATAAATGTGTTAAATTTGATATACAAAATTTATAATATATTTTTTACTATTCATTTGATTTTTATTTACTTCAAAAAAATATATAAATTAATTTATTATATCAACCATTATTAAATAATAATTTTTAAAATTTTTTATAAAATTTTTAAAAATATCAAAATATCCAACATGATATATTTTAGCACAATAGCCCTCCCAACTCCTTGACCTCAGCCTCTTACACCTAGTTTAAGTTTATTCGTTCTTCAAAGAAGTTTCTGCATAGCATCCAAATATGAATTTTTATTCTCATTATATTTTGTTTCAACAAAAGATGAGTAATAAAAAAAAATTATTAATAACGGATTGAAGGGAAAACATTCGTCAAAAAGTGGAAGTCATATAAATAGTTTTTTTTAATTAACTTAATTTTAATTGATACTTAAACTTATAATGATGTATTTCCTAATTTCATAATTTTAAAGATAATTTTAATAAAAATATATATTTTAAAAATATAAATTTATTTTTAATTACAATTTAAATATAAAATTTTATAATTTTAAAGATAATTTTAATATTAATATATAAAAATTATTGGTGTATTAATAATTTTTTCAAACATTAAATTTTATATATACATATCAGTAATTAGAAGCATTATCGAGTGAATTTATATGTCAAATAAGACTAAATTTTTTTATAAAATTTACAGACGTGCTTTTTTATTTTTAATTTATCAATTAATAACTTAGCTCCTCAGCGTTAGCTTGAGAATCGGATTAAATTAAATGAAAGAAGAATTTTTTTTTAAATAATCAAATTAGTATATATGTTTTTTAAAAGAAAATAATTTTGGAAAAGTAAAGTAGGGTTATCTATATTTACTGGAAAAGGCAGCAAATGATGAATTCCTAGTTTAGACAATGTCAAATTTTTTGCAAGAAAAAGAAGAAAGAGCCATTACCATGTACAGAAGACACTGTATTTATTCACCTTCCAAATGCTGTGTATGATTGGTGCTTGGAAGGTCAGATCCTGTTTCTCTGTATTTCACTATTATATTATAATATTATAAGCTATTAGAATTTTACCCATTTATTAATCGATTTCATTTAATTTTAAATTAATTAAAATTTTTAAATATAGAATGATTTAAAAAAAATAAAATAAAAGCCTTATTCTATATAGAATTAATTATAATTTTCTCCCATAAAATAATCCATTACACTAAATTTTTCCTAATTTTTTAAAAATATATTAATTTCTCCTGACGAATGTCATAATATACCATTAAACCCTTCCGTCCAATGTTATCGCTAGTTAACTGTTAGTCAATTTTATAAGAGTAATAAAAAGATTAAAATATTCTTATTCTTTATTTTTAATTAATTACATTCTATTTTTATTTTAATTTCTTTTAAGGTTAAAAAATTTATTTTCATATTTTTGACACATTTTAAAATAAAAAATAAACAAAAATATTTTTTAAAAAGTATTTTTTATTTATTATTTTAAAAAATAATTTAAGAAGAAATTAAATTATTTCTTCTTAAATTTTTTAATACAAATAAAAAATTTATTTTTATATTTTTGATAAATTTAAAAATAAAAATTAAAAAATATTTTTATTTTTTATTTGTTATTTTTTAAAAAATAAAATAAAAATATTTTTTAAATATTTTTAAAAAATATTTTTATTTTTAAATTTATCAAAAGTATGGATATTTTATAATGGGTATTTTATTTTACAGAAGAAACAATACATAATAAATAAAATATATAATATAAAATATATACTGTATAATTTTTAAAAAATACATTTTAATTTTAATTTTATTATTGGTATTTCTTTAATGTTGTACTTCCTTCTTTAATCCGGTTGACTATCAAAAAAAAAAAAAAAATTATTGTGTTTGATTCAAAACCCTTTCTTCATTTTATTTTAGGAAAATTTTTTATAAATATTGAAACTGATATAATTTTAAAATATGAATCTTAAAACTTAACTAATAAAATTAAAAAATTTTAAATATATGAACATATTTAATATTATGTATTTAATTTACGTAAAATTTATATATTAAAAAATATCACTTTGTTAAAATTAATTTGATGGAACAAAATAGTAAAAAATTTGATGAAATAAAAAATTACATATTTTCTCATTTCCATTATAATATTGTGATAATAAAAAGAATAAATTTTTTTCAAAAATAACAACCGATCCCAAAAATAGGATTTTGAAGATTTTTTTATTTTTTATTATTTAAAAGTGTAATTATTTTTAAATTTTAATATTTTTATTATTTAAAAATATAAAGTGAATCTTATAATTTTATCTTATGAAATATTAATGTTAATTAATGGATAGAACTCAAAATAAATTTTAAGAGAATGATTAAACTAAAATTTTTTAGAAGACCTACATTAAATATTTGAATATAATACATATTTCAAATTGAATCTTTTTCCTTTTATTTTACAATAAATAAAAGTTAAAATCCAATATTTTATTGTTTTACCTTTATCCTATGCCCTGAAATGACCAAAAAACTTCCAATTTTTTAATCTTGTTCATAATTAAAAAAATAATTTAATGTGCCAAAACTATATTTTATAATAACTTTATGAAAAATTCCAAAAAGTCACAATGACTTCTTTACATGGGTCAGATACCCTTGATTCATCAACATCTACCAATCCATTTTTTCTCTCTCTCTCTCTCTCTGACAGTCTCAGTTCTACTGATATATAGAAAAGACTGAAAACAACACATACACAATCTCTCTCTCTCTCCCTTCCTAAGAGGGTTCTTCAATGGCTTCTGCAACTTATAGATACTATTTTGTTTTCTGTTTTAGCTTCAGCTTTACTATGTTCTTTCTTTGTTCTGGTTCAACTGAAGCTGATATTCTTCTATCCTTCAAGTCTTCCATTGAAGACCCCAAAAACTCTCTTTCAAGTTGGTCTAGTAACTCAAATGTCCATTATTGTAACTGGGCTGGAGTTTCTTGCAATAACCTGTCTTCTTCTCTCTCTGTAACTTCTCTTAATCTTCAAAGTTTGAATCTTTCTGGTGAAATCTCTTCTTCTATATGTGAATTAACCAATTTGACTCGTCTCAGTCTTGCTGATAATCTTTTTAATCAGCCTATTCCTCTGCATCTCTCTCTTTGCAGTTCTTTGGTGACTTTGAATCTTAGTAATAATCTCATTTGGGGTACAATCCCAGATCAGATTTCTCGGTTTCAGTCTTTGAAAGTTCTTGATTTTAGCAGGAATCACATTGAGGGAAAAATCCCAGCGAGCATTGGGAATTTGGTGAAGCTGCAAGTACTCAACTTGGGAAGCAACTTGCTTTCAGGTAGTGTTCCTTTGGTTTTTGGGAATTTCACTGAGCTTATTGTTCTTGATTTATCTCAAAATGCATATTTAGTGAGTGAGATTCCTAGTGATATTGGTAAACTTGAGAAGCTGGAGCAGCTTTTCTTGCAAAGTTCTGGTTTTCATGGCCAAATTCCTGATTCTTTTGTGGGTTTGAAAAATTTATCCATTTTGGATTTGTCTCAGAACAATGTAAGTGGTGTCATACCTCTAACACTAGGATCTTCTCTCAAGAACTTAGCGTCTTTTGATGTTTCACAAAACAAGCTTTCTGGGTCATTCCCAAATGGAATTTGCAGTGCTCAGGGCCTAATAAACCTTTGTCTCCACACTAATTTCTTCAGAGGTTCAATACCCACATCAATTAACCAATGCTTGAATCTTGAGAGGTTCCAAGTTCAAAACAATGAGTTTTCTGGTGATTTCCCTGATGGGTTGTGGTCATTAAGCAAAATAAAGCTTATTAGAGCAGAAAACAACAGATTTTCTGGTGTAATACCAGATTCAATATCAATGGCATCTCAATTGGAGCAAGTTCAGATTGATAATAACAGCTTTTCTAGTAAAATTCCCAATGGTCTTGGTTTCCTTAAGAGCTTATATAGATTTTCTGCTTCTCTTAATGGTTTCTATGGTGAATTACCTCCCAACTTCTGTGATTCTCCAGTTATGAGTATTATAAACCTCTCCCATAATTCCCTTTCTGGTCAAATTCCTGAGCTCAAAGAATGTAGGAAACTGGTCTCATTATCTTTGGCAGACAATAGTCTTACCGGAGAAATCCCATCATCCCTTGCTGATCTGCCAGTGCTAACTTATCTTGATTTGTCTGATAACAATCTCACTGGTTCAATCCCGCAAGGCCTTCAAAATTTGAAGCTTGCTCTCTTCAATGTGTCCTTTAACCAACTTTCTGGTAGAGTTCCTTCTGCTCTAATCTCAGGTCTCCCTGCTTCTTTCTTGGAAGGAAATCCTGACCTTTGTGGCCCTGGATTACCTAATTCTTGTTCTGATGAGCTGCCAAGACACCATAGTTCTGTTGGTCTTAGTGCAATGACATGTGCTCTAATCTCTATAGCATTTGGCATTGGAATTCTGCTTGTTGCTGCTGGGTTTTTTGTGTTCCATAGATCCTCTAAGTGGAAATCTCAAACGGGTGGTTGGCGATCAGTGTTTTTCTATTCTCTAAGAGTTACTGAGCATGATTTGGTTATGGCTATGGATGAGAAAAGCGCTGTAGGAAGTTGTGGAGCTTTTGGCAGAGTATACATTATAAGTTTACCAAGTGGAGAACTAGTTGCTGTAAAGAAGCTTGTAAATATCGGAAGCCATACTTCGAAAGCATTAAAGGCTGAAGTCAAGACATTAGCCAAGATCAGGCATAAGAACATTGTGAAAGTTCTTGGCTTTTGCCATTCAGATGAGTCAATATTTCTAATTTATGAATACTTGCAAAAGGGGAGCTTGGGGGATATGATTGGCAGCGCAGATTGCCCATTGCAATGGAGTGTTAGACTCAGGATTGCCATTGGGGTTGCTCAAGGATTAGCATATCTTCACAAGAACTATGTTCCACATTTACTTCACAGAAATGTCAAGTCAAAAAATATTCTTCTGGATATGGATTTTGAACCAAAGCTTACAGATTTTGCTCTTGATTGCATTGTCGGAGAAGCTGCATTCCGGTCAACCATTGCTTCAGAATCTGCAGATTCTTGTTACAATGCTCCTGGTACAGTTGTTTCCTCCTGGTTAACAATTTAGAGAAATCGGATTTTTTGTGTGCATTCTCTTCTTTGAATTACAAGTCCTAGTAATTTGAGAATTTTTTAACTAGGTTACCAAAGAATTTAATTTAATTTAATTTGTTCTATATGACTAATTTTAACTGTAAATGAAGCTGCATTTATTTAATGGGAACTAGTCGAGGACCTCTTGTTTTAATCCCTTGTAATAATATTCTGCAAAATGCCAATTACTTCCAAGTTACTTCTGTAAATTACCATTTTTGTTCATATAAAATTTAAAAGCATTACATGAACAAGAGACTTGACTGCATCGGCTTAATTGTATTCTTTCTATATCTTACTGAGTCGCTTAATTTAATATCTCAAATGACATTGTTCGGTTATTTGCTTGATTGCAGAACTTGGATACAGTAAGAAAGCAACTGAGCATATGGATGTTTACAGCTTTGGTGTTGTGCTATTGGAGCTTGTAACAGGCCGTCAAGCAGAGCAAACAGAAGCAGCTGACTCTCTCGATATCTTGAAATGGGTTAGAAGAAAAATCAACATAACCAATGGAGCAATTCAAGTTCTGGATCCTAAGATATCAAACTCTTTCCAACAAGAGATGCTAGGAGTTCTAGACATTGCTATTCGGTGCACGTCTGTGATGCCAGAGAAACGACCATCAATGGTTGAAGTTGTAAGAGGACTAGTGTCCCTAAGCTCGAAACCTCAGCTTCCAGGGTCAGATTTCTCGACTTTGGAGGAGAATTCAAATCCAGTTTAAATGCTGAAACAATAGTTTCTTTTGGCTTTTTATTTCATATCTTTATATGTAAAAAAATGCAAGTTGATTTCACTTATCTTCTTCTTCTTAAACTCTCCTCTGATCGAGGAAGGAAAAAGTGTTTGCAAGGTATTCTCTGCTCTGGGTTTAGATTTGCAGACTAATTGTAGGGATGGCAATGGGGCGGGGCGGGGCGGGGCAGGGGAACTATCCCCATCCCCCGTTTTAGTGGGGAATCTCAATCTCCGTCCCCCTTTCATATACGAGGATAATTTAGTTCTCATCCAATTCATGTGGGAATTCCTGTTCCCCGTTTAAATTTTGTATTACTAAATTTATTTATATTTATAAAATTCATAAATAATAGCTAAAAATATGAAAAAATTTATTTAAAAAATATTAATAAATTCAAACATACAAAATATCAACTAAACATAATTAAAATATAAATATTTTAATACATCAAAAATATTCAGTAATATTTTTTAATAAAATATTAAAAATTCAGCATACATTAAAATATGAGTACTTGAATAAATTTAATCCAATAAGTGTTTTCAATAAACATCAACAATCTCATAAGAATTATTTCTTAAACAAATTATTTCTTATATATATATATATATATATAAGGAATAATTAAATAAATATAATAATTAACTAAATATAATAACGGGTTCTCACGGAACGGAGATGGGGATCCTCACGGGGTGGGGAATACACTCCTGTCCCCACTAACGAGGAAAAATATTTCCCATCCCTGTTCCCAAGAAAAGACAAATCGGAAAATTTTCATCCCGTTCGAACAAATCCCCTTGGAAAACGAATATTCTTCATCCCATTGCCATTCTTAACTAATTGGTTAACAGTAATACAAGTAAACAGTGTTGATCCTATTGGTGGTGTTGATGTGGAAGAAGCTAGATTTAAATTTTTTGATCGTTTGGATTAGCAGAGGATTTAAGTTTTTTTTTTTTTATCGCAGACGAATAAATAACCTTAACTTTTGATCCGTGATTCGGAATGGGTTGCGGGTCCATAATATATTAATAAATATTGAACGTTTGATCCCGATTAGAATGAATGATTTCGTTTTCATTCTAAAATTATTCGTTTAGGATTTCAACGGGTTATTTTTAGTTTCAGACTTATTTTTATTATTTTTAAATTTATTTTTATTATTTTTTTTTCAATATTAAAATTTAAGATTGTATTTAAGTCTTCTATTTATTATTTTATTATTTTAGAGGCATTTTTTTAACAATCTTTGAGTAAATGGCTGAATCCCATTCCCTTTGCTTTCATTCCAATAAATAATAATCTATACAATGTATTTTTGGTAACAGAATAAATATTCCTAATCTAAATATATCAGCTATTACAT